>JAIGNY010002620.1:2717500-2797500 GCA_020152595.1 Chiridota heheva | reverse complement strand
GAATTCAAAGTCAAACAGATCTGAGGCTCACAGTAATGCTAAATTTGTATTAGCAAAATTAGAGTTTCACAATTTCTAATCTTCAAAGTAATATTCAATTCCAAGATGTTATAATTTGACTAAGTTGACAAAGTTGGATACAATTACAAGATGGACGTGAGTCAAAGACGGATAATCACAAACGAGTTGTAGACAGATGTTAAACTTGTCTCGGACTGAAGTAACAAGACCAGTAAGCTGCCTTTTTATCACAATCAGCAACTGGCTTAGGTACCCACCCCTTAACTTAGGAATTACCCTATTGGATGTAATTAACAGGAAATATAACTTTGTTTCTTAAATGACCAATATGGACATTTTTACACCACCCTACTAACTTCCTGTCTTATTTCAATTTCTGCTAAATCATACCATTAGTGTGGACCTCCTAATCCCAGGAACTACTTCTTAAAATCTAAGAAAACCAAAGTAAAAGTGATTCTGATACAGTGATGTCATTATCATGCACCATGACTATGGCAATATTGTTTACTGTGTCGCTCACAACTCATACCTCAACCACATTAACACCATCCAAAATGAAGCCCTCAGGCTTTGTCTAGGAGCCTACAGGACCTCCCCAATCACTAGCCTTCATGTTGAAGCCAACGAACCCCCCTTTCTACTTAGATGTAAAAAGCTTAGCCTCTCCTATGCTTTCAGAGTCCTCACCAAAACCCAGAACCCTGTTTACAACCTCATTAGGTACCCCAATTTCTCCTCCCTCTTTGATAGGACTAAAACCCTATTGCCTCCCTTCAGCTTACGCATTAAATCAGACCTCTTTCAACTTGGCATCAACCCCGCCACTCTCCGCACCTACTCCTGGCCCACTTTTCCGCCTTGGGCCACCCCCCCTTCCTTCTGTCCACCTTGACCTCTCCACTTATAACAAAACTCAAACTCACCCTAATCTCTTCATCAATCTCCACAACCAAATCAAAGACCAACTCTCAAATTACACCTCCATCTATACTGATGGCTCCAAGGAAGGCAACAAGACAGCTGCTGCTGCCATCATCCAAGACATCACCCTCAGTAGCAGACTTCCTGACCACTCATCCATCTTTTCAGCCGAGGCTAAGGCCATTCTCCCCGCCCTTAACTTTATTGAGTACTCTCCTCTTAGTCACTTTGCCATTTTCTCTGACTCAAAGGCTGTTCTTACTTCATTACTCAATCTTAAATGGGATAACCTCACCTGCCACCTCCTCCTCCGAAACTCCTTTCTCCCACCCTCTGCAGGAAAAGTGTTCTTTTCTTCTGGATACCCAGCCATGTTGGCATCCCTGGCAATGACAGGGCTGATACAGCCGCTAAGCTTGCCCTTAACCTCCTCCCTTCCCTTTTCCCAAAACCTCTCTGACATCAAACTGCTTATCGCTTCTCTTGTTCGTGACCGCTGGCAAACCTTATGGAACTTCCAAATTGATAACAAACTCCATGTTATCCAGCCCACAATCCCGATCAAATCCACCATTAACAACCTTTCTAGTATCGATAACGCTCATATTACCCGTCTTAGAATTGGTCACACCCACCTCACTCACTCCCACCTCCTTATTGGTTCCCCAACCCCTCTGTAACAATTGCCACTGCATCCTCACAATCCAACACATTCTCCTTTGCTTGCCCCTGTACAACCTTCCCAGAGCTTCCTCGCTCCCCACAACTCAATTGCTGAGTTCTTCCAAAAGAATCCTCCAGATAAAATAGTCTCCTTCCTTCAGCATGCATCCCTCTACAACCATATTTAATTCTCCTCTTCCACCCCCTCTCTACTTTGTTTTTGTTTTACCCATGCACCTCCTCTCTCGATCACAGCTTTCTGGCTTTTGTTCTTGAATTTCTCTCATTCTCCCCCTGGTCTCTTTCCTTACTACCTCTAAAATGATCTGACCTCTCAGGCACAATTTGACCTTCGTTGTTGTGGTGCCGTTAAGACCTCATCAAACAAACAAACAAACAAACCATGAACACTACAATAACCACAAAGAGAATTTCTCTGTAGACCTATTAATACATTTCAGATTACTATATGGGCTGTCACCCTAAGTGGAATGTGAATGTATAAATCTCAAGAATACAGTGAACGGAATACAAGCAATTTTTGTGTAATCTGTCTCCGTCATCACTACAACCATTAGGCATGATGAATGCCATGCTTTGATTCTACAGGTCATGGAAGAGAGCCTCTCCATAATGGCAATCTGTGTCCACTATCCTACAAGAACTGTATGTCAAAGACTAAACAGAATATCTAGTGACCTACTTTTTACTACAGGTTACACTTTCCCCTGCTTTGGAAAACATTGTCCTCAATGTTTCCAAAACAAATTTGACTAACTTAACCCTTTATCAGGCACAGATATAACCCTAGAAGTTACATTTGAACTACATGTATGAGAACATACCTAACACATAACATATATGTGCCTTGGAACAAATACCAATAATATTCATACCCAGCAAATTAACTTTTGTAGTTGAAAACCGAAAAACTTTGTTACTTGTGCAAATATTGGAAGGTGACAAATCCAAACTTGTGAATGTATTTTTGTCAAACAGTGAAATATCCTTACTTCATGGAGGGATGAAATGATTTTTTTTTTGTGATGTCATCTTCTTATCTTGTTTTTGTATTCCATAATTTTCATTGGATTTTATCTGCTTATACACTAAAATGTCCATGGAAATATTAGATTGACATATTACATTAATACATATTTCTTTTTTCACAATAAGTCCTTGCTGCTGGGTTATTTTTGTCTTATTTATGTATGTTTCGTTGATGTATTTGTAAATGGCGTAAACAAAATAACAATTTCTGGCCAAGTTATTAAAAATTTGGTCATAAGTTTCATGAAGAAGCTAGTAAATATTGTAATTTATAATTAAAAATTGAAGTGGTATAGAATATTATGTTCAACTTATAGTATATTTTTGCCAAACATTTGATCAAAATTTAGAATCTATTAGTAAGATGAATATTTGCAATATGGCATTTGATTTTATTGTTCAACAATTTGTTCCTGTACAAATTTACAGTGAACTGCAATAGTTTCGTCAAATATTCATCAAGGTTTGTTATGCAGCAATGCTTTCCCAGGTAAGGAAAGAAACTTTGTATAAATAAATTAAATGTCTGTAGGAACACATTTGCAGTTCCATCACCTTATTGTTTTGTTGCTTAGATACATCAACAAACTTGATTCTATAAAGCGGGATTGACTTAATCAATAATGTAGTAATGGCTACAGAATTCAGACCATAAGAGGTTTCCTTTTTTTCATAACAAGCAGTGTTATTATTTGTAATAAATTGAAATTGCAAGCATCCTGTAGTTTAAATCCCAAATGCTTAAAGGAATAGTTTAGTGATCAACATGTCCATCTTATATTATACAGGACAAAATGGGCAAGACGAGAGGTATTTAAAAGGTTGTTCGGTTAGGTACATCTTCATTTTGAGTTAGAATAGACTACATGATATAAGACGAACAGTGACATCATCCACTTTACACTCCTCAAATCTCGTTATCTATCTATCTATCTATCTATCTATTCATTAAATCTATCTTAAAATTGAATTAGATATATTCTATTAAATCTTTTCATTAAAATAATTCTTGAGATTCAGATTCTGACCACCAGATATGTATATATATATATATATATATATATATATATATATATATATATATATAGTATATATATATATATATATATATATATATATATATATGTATATATATATATATATATATATATATATATATATATATATATATATATATATATATATATATATATATATATATATATATATATATATATATATATATATATATATATATATATATATATATATATATATATATATATATATATATATATATATATATATATATATATATATATATATATATATATATATATATATATATATATATATATTTTATATATATATATATATATATATATATATATATTTATATATATATATATATATATATATATATATATATATATATATATATATATATATATATATATATATATATATATATATATATATATATATATATATATATATATTAACAAAAGAGTAAAAAATTTATTTAGATATTATTTGAGATTTGCAACTATTTGGTATACTAAAGCAGAGTGTACAGAAGTAACTCAGATCTACCATCTAAATAAATTTTGGGAAAAACTATTAATTAGTGAAGAAAAAGTGTTTAATGAATTTTAGTAAAGAACATTTAAGTATTTAAAATATATATTTCTCAAGATTGTGCTCATTTGTACGTAACTTTATTACTTTAAGGTAGAATTTATCTCAGGTTGCATGATAGTCTTCCTGGAAACAGAATGATGGAGTTATTGTGAGATTAAGGTAGTTTGTTGACACATTAATACTGCTTGGACCTTTTCACAGACAGTAATTTATCTCTAATTAGTATTCAAAATGACTGCTCCCCAAAATGCACCTCACTTACAACACTCTCAAGTTTTTAAAGTGCCTCTTTGCAAGTTTTTGATATGCAAGTTAGGGATGCTCTATGTAAGCCACAGAAATTGAGCATTAAAGAGGTATTTATTTGGGATAAATTGACGATTTGGAAAATTGATGAAGTTGATTTTTAGTGTAAAAGAATCGTGCAGATCAATACAGGAAGGTTGGGTATTCCTTGTAATATTAGGCTCTGTACATTAAAGTACATTTGAAGAGGAGGTTCATTTTCGTTAGTGTCCTATTTAAGGGAATATTCCCATAGATTTTATTTTTAATAGATGACAGAGAAAGATTTTAGAATCAAAGTGATGAAAAAACTATGTGAAAATCTTATTCCCTATAGAAGTTACAAAATTATAAGTTCTAATTTTTTTTTAATTTGGACAAAAGTGTCTGATTGGCAACATCTGTGATGTCATAGAGACAATTTCAACAAAACGTCTTTTGTATTTCTTTTAAAATAATTTTGATTTTTTTTTTTCTTTCTCATTTTAAATGTGATGTACACCAAGTAAAAACAAAAGTAAAAACAAAATGTTTTGTTGTAAATTATAAATTCCACCCTATCTCTCTATAATGAACCAAAAATGTTGTTCAATAATGTAAAAAAGGTGTGATTAAAAGTATAAGAAATTCATAAGAACTGTGCTGGAATTGCCTTGATGACATCACCAAGCTGAAGGACATATACTGTACGAGGTGTTTTTAAGAACATATTTCTACTGTTTAAATTGTTATAACTTCTAAACGGAATAAGATATTAACATAGTTTTTTTCACCACTTTGTTTCTACAAATTTTCTCTATCATATATGAAAAAATTAAACTCCATGGGGATATTCCTTTCAAGACTTGTATTCACCAAGGTTCTTCATCTTTCTATTAGTAGATTTTGTTCGTTGATGAACATAAAATCTTCTCTCTTCTGTTGAAAACTATATCATTTGTAGATAAGTGAATGAAACTCAGAACAAAAATTTTAAGTTACGATGATTTATCTATTAAAATTCACTGTTTCTTATTGAGTGTTTCATTTGTGTTCTTCTATCAATAGATTTTGTCCGTTGATGAACACACAAAAAACAAAAACTTTTCTCTTTGTTGAAAACTATATTATTTGTAGATAAATGAATGAAACTCTGAACCAAAATCTTAAGTAACGATGATTAATTTATTCAAATTCACCATTTCTTGTTGTAAGTTTCATTTGTGTTGTATGTTAAATGTATACTTTTATTTGAATGGGTCTTGTATGTTATATTGTTGTGAAAAGGCTAATTATTGAATTGATTTTAGCAGATTTTTCAGAATATAATTTATTTCAGTTGAATTTATTATGCTGCTAGATCTATGGTTTAGTTTACAGACCCATAGCTTGATTTAAAAAGAGGCAGGGTGCTAGACTTGTTGAGGGGCACTGGTTTAGTTTACAGACCCCTTGCATGATTGAAAAAGAGGCAGGGTGCTAGACTTGTTGAGGAGCACTGGTTTAGTTTACAGACCCCTTGCATGATTGAAAAAGAGGCAGGGTGCTAGACTTGTTGCGGGGCACTGGTTTAGTTTACAAACCTTTGACTTGATTTAAAAAGGGGCAGGGTGCTAGACTTGTTGAGGAGCACTGGTTTAGTTTACAAACCCCTAGCTTGATTTAGAAAGGGGCAGGGTGCTAGACTTGTTGAGGGGCACTGGTTTAGTTTACAGACCCCTAGCTATTTAGAAAGAGGCATGGTGCTAGACTTGTTGAGGGGCACTGGTTTAGTTTACAGACCCCTAGCTTGATTTAAAAAGAGGCAGGGTGCTAGACTTGTTGAGGGGCACATTTAATATGCGTGGGAAGCACTGCGTTTTTTCGGCGTGGAGTCCAGGGGTTCTTTTAAGGCTCAAGAAGCTCTGGGATTTTGGCTACAATCATACAGTACATCTCAGAATGCAGCTATTCAGAATGATATGGACCAGTCATTAGCCAAACAGGACAATTGCTTCCTATGCTATCATTCTGTGTTCTGTATCCATGTAAGGTATTTCACTTATGAGGCTAATTAAGATCATTAAGTTAAAAAAAAATCTATAAATGAATAATAATTAAAAAAACATTCTCATTAGGGGCAGGGCGGACCCTCAGGCGGCAGGGTAGGGCGGGCCACCCCTGTGAAACATCAAAGCTAGGGGTCTGGTTTACAAACATCTCTGTAAAATGTATAAATTCAGAATAAGATACCATACCATGTCTTGCTCTTCTCTCGAAACAAAAGGTCGAATATTTGTAGTAATTGTGTAATTGAATCTACTTGAGCAAGAATTAAGGCGTAAATCAAATTTGTCTCGTTCATGACGTCTGTATGTCTGAATGATTACTTCAGCTTATTAATATAGCAGCGTAGATTTGAGTTTAAGATGAGAAGATTCAAGAATTAGTTCAGACAACAAACAGGTTACTGTTTATGATAAAGAGAAACAAATGTGATGAAACTTCTTTGACATCGGTTCTGTTCAGAAGGAAATTGACTTTTGAAGAAATCACAAGTTCACTTTACAAGAGTGACATTAAATACACACCACAAAATTAAAGTACCATGCTAATAATTTATTGCTCTTTTTTCTTTATTGAAACATTTTTTCTTCTGAAATATTTGTTGAAAGGATTAATCACAATTTGTCAGTGCATTCTGTTTTGCTGTTCTGCAGACAAACTTACTGGTTATAGAGTGTATAGTATGGTATGAATGAACAGGAACCATGAAGCAAGTTTTGAAGTGGGGGCTGAAGAAGTAAACGGCGAAAATTAAAATTTGACCAAACTCTCAAATAATTTTACCAAATTTTCCAGCACAAGACCTATCTTGTAATTTTCCTGCTGTGCTTAGTTGAAATTTACAAAAAGTCTCACAGATGTGAAAAACAATGTGACATGAATTTCATTTTTATTCTTTCAGGTTAAATCCCAAAATTTTCCTTAGAATAGAGCAGAGAAAAAACAAGCGAAAGGCTGCCAAGGCAAGGGACTTGTGTAATAACAGCAAAACAGCTATGCAAATGGAGCAAGGTAGGTGAAATGAAGCGGCGTATATGACGGACCACATGCACTACAATTCGTCCCTGTTTTGACGTAGTGACGAATAAAGGGTCGACTGGAAAAGCTTTTTTCGTGTTTACGTACTAAGGATTGCCTTTAAATGGATATGGCTATGATTTATATGTTTCTTTTCCCCATTTGTTATAACTAATAAATTATTCAAACCAAATAATTAAGAAATGACACAAACACAAAAAAAGATACTTGTAAATCATTTACATTCAAACTTTGTTAATTGCACATTGGTCCACTATGTCAAAACGAAAACTAGTTTGGCACATTCGCTCCTATGTCAAAGAAGGGATGACTGCCATCACAAGACAACCCTTACTTTCAATTCTTTCCCTTCCCTGGTATTAAATTATTAGTGTTGACTAAAAATTGCATGACATCTGAATTGTGATAGTTTTATTTATTCAAATATTACTCTGTTTTCACAAATGTATATTTTGCATTTTGTTATCGCTTGTCAGTTAAACCACTTTACCAAGTGTATGGTAAGATTGAATCATTTCCGCTAAGAAAAAATTTATGCAATATTTTGTCAGATGAATGTAAGGACGATAGAATAAATTAGTCAGTTGACCGAATGTTGGCGTGAAATGTTGCCTGGAGTTTAAACAAAATAGTTGTAATAGATCTAAGTGAGTTATTACAAATCATGTCAAATCCAAAGATCCCATACCGACAGTTATTTGTGAAACAGTCAGATCTTTTTTCATCAGGAAGCTGCTTCTAGGAAGAGAAATATATTCATGTGTCAGTTTGATCTTACAAGGATTTATTTCATAATTTGTAGAGCAATGTGACACATGATTGATATTTTTCTAACTGCCAAGTAGGTAGATCCAATTGTTCCTCAATTAATTCTCCGTGGTCCTTGCAGGCCTATAAACCTCGGAAACTTAAGACTAAAGGGTGTGCTACAATGTTACAGACTTTTCAAAAATGGTACCTCACTAAAAATTACTACAAAATTTTACTAAATGAACATGAAAATCAGACATCTATTTTATTTAAAACATATTGACATTGACATTTGCACCAAAGTTTACTGGCTTGATCATAGAAATGGTCCGATTAAGCTTCACCTAATGACTTTGCTTCATTTACCAGGCTTAAATGATAATATTTTTCATAAAAGTGTATTATGTATCACAGTGAAAGTTCAGCATCTATGTGTTTTTAATAGTATAAATGTTTGACTTTTGTGTTTATTTGGATAAATTTTGCAATAATTTTTTAGGTATTAATTTTTAAAATGTTCTCCATAGGCTTTAACCTTATAGCACACCCTTCAGGTATATATTTCAGAGGTCTATATAGGCTTCCAAAGCATTCCTGTTTTGAAAGGACTTATTGATTGCATCAGAATTACCCAAAAATCATGTTTTCGTTTACAAGGCCCGGTGTAAAATTATGCTGTAGTACACCATTGCATAAAAATGATCCATTACCTTTTCTGGAAATGTAATAAGTTTTGAAGGAAACTTGGCCTGATTTGTTTGTAATGATTTTGTACTTACAAATTTAAAATTATTTTACTTTTGTTTGATGCAGTTGTTCCACTAAATTCTCCCGATGAAGGCACTGTGAATGAAAATGGTGATGCGAAGAAACCTGTTGCGATGGTTGATGAATACATCTGTAATTCTCCTAAGAGGTAGGGCCGCAACAAGTTTTAAACTTTCTACAGAATAGAAGATTGTAGAGAGATCATAATATTACAGAAATTACCAATGTTTTCCAATAGATTGGTTTTTGTATGTATGTTCTTTTTAATAAATATGGTGGTTTGTTTTAGTGACCAGAAGAATAAATATTCAATCTAATATCAAATGCTTTACCATTTTGATATTCAGAAATTCATCTTTTGAAGAAAGAAATAGAAAACATCCCAATGTAAATTTGTATCAGTTATCAGGAAGTTCTATGCTTTTTATGTACATAATTGAAATTTGTATACTTTGGCTTTGTTGTAGATAAACAAGATACGATTTTATATCAAATTGAATACGATTGGAGAGGATTTGACTTGTGTGTTGACCAGCAGCTTTCCAACATGCTGATAGCACAGCCCTAACATATTAAATTCTGTTTATGCAAAAACCTTGAGGATCTTAATGCGAATACTTGCCTTTCCTGTTTCTGATAAATAAAATTTGTGGTATTACAGCATTCTTTTATGCATTTTCATAACCAATTGCCAAGAAATTAACTAGAGCTGCAGGTGTATTCACTGCATATTTTTACAGATCATTTTAATAGCTGATCCATGCAAATCTCTTTAGTCTCTTTAAAAATTTATACCATTCAAGTTTTCTAGAACATTTGAAAATAATATTTGTCTTTTGCCAGTCTTGCAAGTGATACATAAGTTCTTCTTTAATCAAGATTCAAAAGTGACTTGTTATTCAGTATTCTTGACACATTCCTGGTCACATGCATTATTATTTACTCTGTTCAACCAACTGAATAGATAAAAACATACAAGGAAATGAAATATGCTAACCAACAGTGGCATAGCCAGGATTTTCTTATTGGAGGAAGAGAGGAAAGGGAGAGGAAGGGGGGGGGGGAATTGAATTGTCGGCGTGGGGTCCAGGGGCAGAAGCTCTCGCAAAATTGACATTTCAAGGGTTAAAGGGTATGTCACAACGCATAGTAAGAAAGCGTATTATACAAGTCAAAATTCACGTCAAAGAGAGCTATAATAAACCAATACAAAACACAAAATCATGAAAATGCGCAATGTGGAAATGCAATGTTTTATTGTTTACATTTGTACATGGTCAGCGGCGGCAGAAGGAAACAAATATTGGGGGCCCACTGAACAGGCGTAAATCCATGGAAAAAAAATTGTCCGTTAAAGTAACACCAAAGGTGTAGGGTCCAGGGGCAAAGCCCCCGGAAGCTCTCGCAAAATTGACATTTGAAGGGCAAAAAAGTATGTCATAACGCGTAGGAAGAAAGTATAGTCAAAGAGAAAGAACATTTTATTACATGATTACTGGACACTTGGCACTAATCTCAACCGACACTACTGCACGGCACCCATATTATTGACGTTGATGATGCAAGTGTACTGACAGCGCCAATCTGAAGTGACACCAATCTATGCAATCTGAACTGACGGCACCAATCTAAACCGACGAATTAAAATCTAACCAACGGATTACAATATTGATTGCCCCCCTCTGGCTACGCCACTGCTAACGAACCGTCCTTCATACTAGAAAAATATGTCAACAACAAATTTTATCATTTAAATGGGGGCTGCCTTCAGTAACTGTGGATGAGTTATTATTCCCCGATGGTCATATTTACATACCTTTTACCTTTTATAATAAAATTTAAAGTGAAAATGCCAGTATATGGGGCTACAGAGGGACCTCAAAAGTGAAAGATACTAGAGCTAAAGTTGACAAGTTTTGTTGTATCTTAATTTGCAAAAAGTTATATTTGTGCATGAACAGCTTTCAGAAAAGGTGGGAATTTACTAAAAGTGAAGGGAATTAATTGTGCTCCCTGGTCCCCTGCCTCTTTTCCTCTTTTTGGCTCAAGGAAGTCAATTAAACTTACTCCCAAGGTGTCTGCTTTTTAAGTAATATGAACAGTCATTGTGATATCATATGTATTATAAAGTAGGAGCTCTTATCACAAGAGCTAAGAAAGCAATATCAAATTCATAATTTTGAGATATTTGGTTGCATATGATTATAAATTTTTCAGCTACAGTTTGATATAATTTGTAAATTAGATGTATACCGGTTTGTGATTTCTTGAATTTTAGAGATTCTGTAAGCGGTGGAAGGTAGTAACATTGTGTCTGCTTAGTATGTTGGAATGAAGGAACATTTCTTATCCTCCTGGTAATTGAGATATTTTTCAGTGGTCTTGTTACAATCTCTGGTTAGAAATTAAATGAAAAGAAGAAAATGCTTAGTGCAGTGACAGATCATTTCAGAATTCTACCCATTGAAACACGAACGTACTCAAAATGACACAGACCTTTTGAGCTCAATCGAAGGACATATACAAGTCTTGATCATAGATTATTTAAGTAGTTTGCCTCCTAGTTTGTTGAGTGAAGTCAACAAAAAATAATGTTATTTTGTAGTTTTTAATATTTGAACATTGTTGAGTACTTATTTGGATCATTTATACCCTGAAAACTGATTAATTTTCATTTTATTTGGTGCAGACATGAAAATAGCACCAATTCCAGCAGTGTAATTCTGGGCGAATTTGAAAATCTTTTCAATCCATCAGTGTGACCTACTCCTCTTGACACTATTTTGATAAACAACCAACATCCTGCAGTTTTGCCATTTCTGTTTATCAGTATACATGTAGAGGCTTGTACCATGATGCTATTAATAGCTCCATGCTTTTAGGTACATGCAAAAACATGCGTTGTATGCGTTTTCCCTGATCATGCATTAGGTTCGTGATAATCAGTCACATAAACTCGTGTGTCTTTGTCTATGACTCAATTTCATTACCTTTAGTTAAAAAAAAAAAGTTCCTTTGTGTCCAAAGACATTACACACATTTTTCATGTTATTGAAGTAAAAACTCCCCTCCTGTTAATAGGGAGAAAGGTTTATTGTTGGAATGGTGCTCATGATTTCAAAAGTTTTAAATGGTTTTACATGAAAAGTAATATTTTCTTCTGGATACCCAGCCATGTTGGCATCCCAGGCAATGACAGGGCTGATGCAGCCGTTAAGCTTGCCCCCAACCTCCCCCTACCCCATTTCCCAAAACCCTTTCTGACATCAAATTGCTTTCCTTGTTTGTGACCACTGGCAACCTCATGGGACTCCCAAATTGATAACAAACGCCACATCATCCAGCTCACCATTCCGATCAAACCCACCATCCACAACCTCTCTCGTGTCTACAACGTTCATATTAACCGTCTAAGAATAGGTCACACCCACCTCACTCACTCCCACCTCCTTATTGGCTCCTCCAACCCCTCTGCAACAATTGCCATTGCACCCTCACAGTCCATCACGTTCTCCTTGCTTGCCCCTGTACAACTTTCGTAGAGCTTCCTGCGTCCCCCACAACTCAATTGCAGAGTTCTTCCAGAAAAACCCTCTAGATAAAATTATCTCCTTCCTTCACCATGCTTTCCTCCACAACCATATTTAGTCCTCCCCCCTCTCCCCTCTCTACTTCGTTTTTTTCACCCATGCACCTCCTCTCTCGATCCCAGCTTTCTGACTTTTAGTCCTCATATTTTTCTCAATCTCCCCCTGTTTTCTTTCCTTCCTACCTCTAGAATGATTAAGCTCTCAGGCACAATTTGACCCTCATTGTCATGGTACCGTTAAACCCTAATCAAACAAACAAACATCCCATCTCCTTATGTTAATAGGCATCCTGGTTGACAGATGGGTATTCGATTTTGTGGCTTCCACAGACTTACAACTTTCCACCACACAGCCTCATGCATCCTCCAATAAAAGATCCTTCTTTCTTCCAGGGTAGTAGTCTTATGTTGATTTCTTGTTGACGTTTCTGTAGCTTGAGGTTTTGACAGGGTAGGGATGCTAACCCTACGCCCGACCCTCCTTTCTAAGCGGGGCTTGGGACCGTCCATGGCAGGGTTTCTCTTTTTATATACTGTTAGTTTGAAAAATCCATACAATTTGTAAAAAAGGGACCTTCAGAGTCTGTATAAAGTAATAGATATCTGGGCTCTTGTCCTTCCTATAAATATATTGGTGTCAGCAGAATGGGATTAGAAATAATCATTGAAAAGGTCATGAACACAGAATATCAAGGTTATTATAGGTCATGCAGTCATTGTAACATAGCAATTGATCAGTCTTCCTGCTATGTGGTAATTGTGTGCTTCCCAAGGGGGTTGACTACTTTTTCTTTTTGTAACGTATAGTTACATATATCTGAGATGTATAAATTGTAAAGTTTCATCGCTCCCCGGAGAGGTGGTCCAGTTCCAGTTTTGCTCATTTCTTTCCCCTTGTCCAAGTATCAGGTGATCACATTTGATTTAAGAACTATTAACGCTAGTTAGTCATTTTGGGTTGATAGATGAGAATTGTTCACTTGATTCTGCGACTTGGTTCTGCTTTCTCTCCAATCATTGAGGATATCAAGTTTGAGCTCTCAGGTTATTTCCAGAGATCTACTTGAGCATCTTCTTAAAAGTTTAAACAGTTGAAAAATCTAGAGCATTTTGATTTTGTATGTGATATCCTATAAAATAAGAAATTCTACCTATTCACATTTTGTACAAATACATGGCAGCAAAGTCAATGTAAAACAAGTCAAGGGAAAACACAATATTTACAATTGATATTGATTTGCAATTGTTCCCCTGAGAGCAATGCTGGTTGAATTTACAACACATGTTTGCAACTATATTTCTTTGTAACATATTGAGTTGCAAATTAATATTGACAGTGGAAGTGAAAAGCAGATTTACTTATTGTTCCACTAGTGGTGGACCTGAATAGTGTTGAATACATGCTAACCAATTTTTAATGATAATGCAACAATTTCCATCCAGCATTAGTAATCATTCCTTAACCCTTAAAATCCAAAACGTGACCAAATTTTTTCAGAAATGTTTTCAAAATTAATTTTCATAACTTTCCTTTCGTTTTGTATCACTACAAGATTTGGTTTATATGAATGCTAAGACAAGACACTTTTAAATAAAAAAGTCAAATTAAAGAAAATATTGACATAAATTTGCAAATTTTAGGCAAAATAAGGCCAATTATTTGAACTTGTATTTTTTCTTGTGAATAATGAAAATGGAGGATTATTTTACATACCATATTTAGATTATGAATCTCCGCTGTAATTACCCGCGAAAAACAAAAGCCGCGCATCCTGCCCAGTATTTGAACCCACGTCACAATCCCACATTTTACCACTAGAATACCTTGTGTATGTCTTAGTCGTGGATTTGTTTTTAACTTATATTACAGTGGTGAGCAAGGAGGGGTAGATGCTCTTTTTGATTTCAATCAAAAGTATGTGGATTGGCCTTGCTAACAATATATTTTACATAGGGCACTTGTATCGTGATCAGAAACTTCAATTTTTGCCAAATTTTGGTCTGAAGTAATTATTAGGTTTGTTTTAAAACTTATATTTCGGTGTGGATAAAGTGGGAGAGTTGCTCTTTTTCTATTTCAATTGAAAATGTGGGGAATTCCGATTGCAACGATATGTTTTGCATTGGGCAGTTGTATTGTGATCAGGAACTACAATTTTCATCAAAAAAATCGAGTCTCAAAAAGGCTAAAAAATCATCATTTTTACAACTTTTGCCAGAAAAAGATATTGATAATAGGAGCAGTCAAATCAAAATTCAACCAGAATTGGTTGTCTTTGATGTCTTTGTTAGTTCCTCATTGGTTTTCAAACAAAACCAAGGTCTGGAAGTTGGCAAGTAGGTCTTTGAAGAAAAACAAATTTGTTTTTTGTTATATTTTGTGCATTTTTTAAAATGTTCCTTATTTCACCCCATCTTTTTTCAAAAATCTTCAACATAACTCCATCAAAAAGTTATATTCTCTGAAGAAAAAAACTATTTGAGTTCTTTCAAATGATACCAGGATCACTGCTGTGGGCCTATTTGATGAAGGAAAATAATTTTTTGAAAAGTGTATGTCGAATCAGTCATGTCACGACCGCATGGGAATTTAAGGGTTTAGGCTATTAAAGTATCGTTTTAATACAACATACTCCAAAAGTTAGAAAGGAAACAATTATTTTGTAGTCAAAAGATTGTATGTAAAAACTATATAATTGTCATGTCAGACCCAACTAAAACAAAAGATTTTAGTAGGTTTTAGTCACATTGGATCATTAGCTGAATAGGATTACAATGAACAAACCATTTTGTAAGGTACGTCTGACTTAATATCTACATTGTTGCCATTTTTTAAGAAGCTTCTTTTCACCATATTCCTAACTTATTTTTAAATGAAGCAATGCAAAAAGGAAAGTGATAAAAACTGGTTGTAAACTTTTTCATTATAGGTGTAATAAACACAACACATGGCAGTACCTTATAATAAGATTCGTCAGATTGAAACATTACAAGTTTTCAAGGTGATGTCTTCTCATGTCATTCTTCAAAAACCTTTTTGATGATCTGATTACTTCATTATATGAATATTCCCGACAATTTAAGAAACAATCCTGTCTTATTCCAACAAGGAGTGTTTCAAGATTAAAACTGTACGAGAATCACATAGAAATGGCAGGTACCATGACATCACATCACACCATCACATTCCTAATAAATAGACGAGTGGATTTGGGCCATAATATCATGATATTGTTCACTTTTTGTTAAAAAGTGTGAAATTTGGCACAGTTGTTGGTCATGCCCTAAAAATAAATTTTAGATGTTAAGCAATCAAAAATTCATCTTTTGGTTGCCAAGGCAACCATTTTCCTTCATTTTGGTCAATTTTCTCATATGTAACCAGTAGCGATTCCAAGATTTTTCAAAGGAGAGGCACCATTTGACCTGTTACACTTGACCAATAGTTTTTTATTTATCTTAAGACAAAGTCATCAAGTGAATCAAATAGAGGTTGTCATGGTAACCTGGTGTAATAAATCATTTTTTATGTGTAGAATACCATTATTTGATCATTTGAATTTCTCATCTCAAATTTTGACAAAACAATGTATCTAACTAGAAACACAAGTATCATATTGAACAGTTTTTAGATCTATGATTAAAACATCATAAATTCAGGTTGTCATGACAACTACGTACAGTATAGTGATTATTTGTGCAATATTTACTGTGAATTTTTGGTGAAAATGATGATGATATTAATATTAAACCATGATTTATGAATAGGTTTGCTTGAGTTCTGAAATCTCAATGGCTAATAGATGATCTCAACTACTTTTAAGACTAGGTAAATGCATGTAAGGAGAATGAGGATGATCAAGACTTTCTACATGTAAAGACACATTTTTGTACCAATTATTTGTGCATTTTTAACACAGCTTCCCACTTGTCGCCAACTCTGTTTGTCTTATATCAAGGTAGGATTCTGAGCCCGACATGTTACCTATTAATAGAGGGGGACTAAGCCACCTCTTGTACCTTGCTTGCCACCTCTGGTGCCTTCACCCCCGCCTCTGGTTTCGCCCTTCTCTAGTATCTATTTAGGTACCATTAATTGTTTATTACTGCATCATTCATATAGACAACTGTATTCAAAGTTTCGGCATTCATTTGATTCATTTTGGCATATGCTGGAATAAGCTTAAAGTTGACAAAATATGAGTGGGGTTGAAGAGGCCTCACTCTATTTCACACTTCCCCCTCCCCCCTCCCTGCTAGGGCCATCCCTGCATAGCATCATCATATAAGAAACGTTAATTTATAGTCCTAGTTCTGGGTTATTTGTATGGAAAAACTGTATTTCATTCTTTCGAATCCATTAAAAATGTGTAAGAAAACAGCTTAGTTCAAAAATTGTGGGATGGTGGCAGGAGAGGGGAAGGTGGGAATTAGAATGAGGCCCGTTGTCGGGCATGTTCCTCCACCCCAGCCACACTGGTGCCATCCACATGTACTGTATTTTCATTTAAGCAACATGAATGTATAATTTTTGGTTATTTATATTGTGGTTGTTTTGGCATTTACAGGTAATATGCTAATAATGGTATTCAACAGATAAAACATTGATTTATTACACCGGTTGCCATGATAACTTCTATTTGATCAAATTTATGACTTTTTTTCTTAAGATTAATGCAAAACCATTAGTTAAGTGTAAGAGGTAAAATAGTGTCTCCCCTTGGAAAGTCTTGGATCCGCTAATGGTTATCTCTGAGAAAATCAACCCAAATGATGAAAAATGGTTGCCATGGCAACCAGAAGTTGAATTTTCAGTGGCTCCACTTTTAGATTTTATTGTTAGGACAGAACTAACAACTGCCAAATTTCACGCTTTTATTAAAAAGTGAAACGATTTTTCACCAAATTCGCTGGACTACAATGTCTTTGTGTATTTTGTTAAAACATTGTTATTTTCTTGATGGAAACTATTGGGTTCACAAATAGATGGGGAAACATTTGATATAAAGTATATGTAATAATGCATCAACTCAATCAGAAATAACATTTCCTATCATTCTGTGAGAGGTTATTAAGTTTCAAAGAATTATATATAGAAATTGTCAATATGACTCCATACTGTTGATAGCTTTACTACTCAAGCCGATTTTCAACACTCTTGTGAAATATTAGATATCTTCTGAAAGGAACATTACACGTCAAGTAGTTGGGTATCATTACATTTCTTAAATTCTTCTTTGTCATATGAAAAGTATCAGTGTTACTGCGGAAATATGCCTTTCTTTTAAGAAGATGATAATCATACCATGTATGGTGTGATTAAGAGCAGCTTTCCTACACTCATCAGTTGTTCAAGTGTTCTAGCTGTCATCAATAACATTTATACTCACAATACCACTTAAGCAGATCATTAGACCATTAAATCTGATTGGCAAGAATATGCGTCATATACTCTTGTTACCATAGCAAGAAAGGCAAGATTCATTTGTGGTGCTGAAAATTAAGGTTGCACAGAGGTTAATCCAAATGTCATGCATTAATGGGTTATTTAATACAATTTGACCTGCAAATGCAACACCACTTGATAAATGCAAAACTGTTTTTGTATAATTTATGTTGTTTTGATTATAATATGCAACAGTGTATTATACATGCAACTCGATTATATATGCAACATAATTGTACATTTAAACTTTCCAATGGAATGTGCTGAACAATGACTTTGCACTCTGAATGAAGATCCAAGCAATCAATTTTCTGGACTCAAAGAGACTTACATCAAGTGTTTTCTGGAATCAAAGAAAATGAAACAATCGGTTTGTGTCATGATTGGAAAATGATGGAATGTGAATCCTGACTGAATAGAGCTCAAACAATGATGCTTCACTAGAACAAAACTGAAAACAATGGTATGGCCTTGGAAGAAATCCAGTCAGAAGAAAATCTTCAAGTGTTCAGATTGCAAATGTGAATTACAGATCAAAACTGAGGAAAGAATCTTAATGGGCCTAGGATTTATGAGGTAGATTATATTGGGTATGGGGATCAAATGAAGTCTAATTATTCTAGGCATGTTGGAATTGCAATGAGGCAGAGGTATGCGCCCTACAGATTGCTAATATCCTAGTTGTACATAAAAACTGGATTATATATGCAGCATCATACATTCAACACTGAATTGTATATGTAGCACCAAGTTGCACTTGCATCACCAAATTGTTTATGCAACACCGAATTGTATGTGCAATACTGAATTGTATGTGCAACACTGAATTGTACTTGCAACACTGAATTGATATGCAACATCGAATTGTATATGCAACACTGAATTGTTTTTGCAACATTGAGTCATATAAATGTGCAACACTGAATTGCAAATGCAATATTGAATTATATGTGCAACACTGCATTGTATATGCAACACTAAATTGCATATGCAATATTGAATTATGCATACAACATCATATTGTATATGCAGCATTATATGGTATTTGCAGCATTGTATTGTATATACAACATCATGCTGAATAAAACCTTAAGTTTGATTTTAATTTACCTCCCATATCCTTTTTTCTCAAATGAGTAAAAAACATGTTTTTTTTATATATTGCCTTTTACAGTTTTCGTCTGTCACAAATCAATACTGCTCTCTTTACTTCTACCATAATGGTCAATGACTGCAATTATGCAAGCTCCTAGATGAATACATATAGCACTGCGCTATTAGGTTGATGTAAATTTTGAGCTCTGCTTTGTACTCTTATCATTATGTTCTCTCTTTTTCTTGTCCTTTCTTTCAACATTATAAATTGGGGCCTAAATGCCAATTTCCCCATTGGCCTCAGTTGAACCATTTTGTGTGGTGTTTTGCTCACAGACCTACCGTCTACACAGATCTGTTCTTTGCCTGTGTCCTATGTACAATAGCTTCTTCTCCATACAGTCTTCTTCTCCTTATGCAATTTTCTTAGTATTTGAATGTGTCTGCATTTACTCAAAGTTGTTTTGAGTTCAAGACAAAAGCTTCTTAAGTAATCTTTGTATTGTGTAAACAAAAAATTAAAATAGATTACATTAGCCAGACTCAAAATATTGTTTCTTTGTTTTCTAAAGTTTTCTTCTGCTTTCCACCCCCCTTTTTTTTGTGGGGGGGAGTGGAGGTAAACATGTTACCTCAGATGATAAGCAACAAATATCAGGTAAATGCATGGTACGTCACAATGACGACATGCATCATTCTACCTTTGGGGAAACTATTTGATATACATCAATCTTGCAAACATCTCATTATTATTGATTGATGGCTCCCTTACATTACGTAAAAGCATTCCACTACAGACCTCTGAAAAATGAGTTTGCTAGCTTGAACTCCTCATGTAGAAGAGATCATTATCAAAAACACACTTACGGGGTGCCTCATCTTCCAGTCTCCCTCGATAAACACCAGGAAATGATATCGCTTAGATTAATGGTGGCAAAGTGTCCCATGGGAAGTCAACACTTGATGGTTTATGAATGATGCACTGCCTTCAGCGACTCAAAATGTTCATAAAACATGATCTAAATCTAAATGCAGGCAGATATGAGGTGTGAAGATTGATAGGAATGATAGTTGATTTTCATTTGAAGAATGAATAATTGATGTAAAGACACAGAATATCTCCTGCAATAAAAGAAGATATATTTGTTTGTAATGATAACACTAACAAGTTTTAGCCCATCATTCTCTTTCACATACTTACACATAACAAAAAGGCTCCACACAGTGTTATAAATTCTGTCCTTCTAGCTTGTCCTTGGCAAATTAACTTATGTAAGATTTGTTTTAGGCTTTTCTGTCAGTTCTTCGGACCATATGTTCAGACTTGATGGATTTGGTTGCAAAAGCTCCTCGATAAAATGAATGACCTTTCAAAATACCTATCTTTGTTGCGACCATTTACATGTATAAAACAGATGTCTTTAATTTTTATATAATGATTTTCTACAAAAATTATGAATAAGAAGTTTTGGATAGACATGCAGAAAGTAGTGAGTTTGGATATTTTTATGCATAACCTGCCACTTGTGAGAAACGGGTGGAGGTATGCAGTTAACTTGTTTTCACACGACGACAAGGGTTAAAATCTTTTTGAAAACCTAATTTCAAGAGAAAAATCAGTTTGATAAACAAATACAAACATTTGGAGGTTAGATATCATGACTGAGATGACCCAAATATCTTTTCTTGATATTTGCTTCCATACATGATTTTACACTCTTATTCTTTGAAGTTTAAGTGACCCAAATGGTATTTCAAAAATGTTGAAGTATTTTTCAATTTAGGAATCATTCTAACATTGTTCCTATTGTTTCCAATTGGAGTACAGTATCCAGTTGTATATTATGTGTTGTAGCAGTACTTATTACCGAACTGTGCGTAGGATGCTATTCTAAAACTACGCCCTGTTTGAAGTTGATATTAGGCTATGTTGAATAACATTTCAGGTGTTATTTTTTGTGATAAGTCACAGACATAAATGTTTTGACATGTACTAAATGAATGTTTGGCATGCACAGATAAAGAAATCATTTTTAAATAACCTTTTGTTAGATTGACATTTTCCGATGCGGGCCTGAAGGTGATGTTGTCCAAACAATTCCCAGCAAGGACACGGCTACGAACAGCTTGTTGGCTCATCATAACTGAGGTATGTTCCTACTGAAGAGGATGAGCTGATAACTAGGTCAACTCACCCCTAATAAGCTGCAATATTTGTTTGGATGAATGTAATCACTCATGTTCACTTCAGCTACCAGGTCGGAAATAGGCTTTGCAGATCACAGGGAGAAGTTTCCAATCTGCATCAATAAAATATTTGAGGATAACTTAAGAAAGCAATCATATCTTTGTTGTATTTTGCATTAAGAAAGTTTATTTGGTGAGGGAAGTATTGAATTGTAAAGTTCCCATAAATTTGTTTGTAGGTCATTTTTGTCAGAAATCTTCTGTACAGAAAGTAATATCATATATTGATTTTCTTCGAAATTGTTGATGGGTGTATTCAGTGTGGAGAGTAGCTGTATGTGTTATTCAATGATTAGAATATACATAATTCAACAGTTTGGGTCACAAACAAACTGCCAGATAGCACCAGTTCCTATTTTTAAAATGATGTTGCTTTTGTTGTTCATTGTTGCCTCTATGAGCAAATGACTGCTATGATATCTTTTTAAGTTTTTGGACAAGAACACCAGGAAGTTTGAGAGAGTTTGAAATATTTAATGATCCTACAGGTAGGGGTGTAAAAATATAATCAATGTTAGGGTTTTCTGTCCTAAATATTTTCAATGAGAAACTCACACAAGTAGAGGTGTTCTTTCAGTGATGTTACTGACCATGATGTTTACAGCATGCCCCCACCTAATTAAAAAAATGGACCAATCTTCCAATCAAACCGAAGAAACATCTATCCTTTCCAAACATTTCCTTCCAACACTGTTGCTTGTTGCTGTCATTTCTGATGTTGAGATTAGTTAATGTGTCCTTTTGACGACAGTGAAGGTGGTGCTTCACCTGCCATGCTCCCTATGACCACTTGTTGCCTTCCCCCCACCCAACAACTTTTAAACTCAAGCATTTAAGTGAAATCCTTGTTGAAATACATGTCAAGAGCTTTATATTAAACCATTCACGACGACTGCCATGCTAGTTGCATAGACATCCACTATGGCTTTCTGAATTTGACACAAGTTTAATTTTTGACACCATTTTAATTTTGATTTTGTTTTTCAGAAGCAAATGATGGAAAAAGATCCTGAGTACGGCTCCTACATGAAAAATACAGCATCGGGAAGTAAAAACGGCTCTGTTCTAACCACAGAGAACTTCAAAAATAGTTCAAGGTACTAGAGCTTTGTTTTGATTACAAACGAGCAAAACATCAAAGGGATATTTACATTAAGAAAAATGATGGACTTAATTTATGCCTAACACTCATACAGTGTAATCGTCTTTATGCTGATGGATACTGTTAGCTTTCTTGAGGGTAACTTGTAGTGGATTGTGTAGTGGACTAGGTGATATGATCTTGGACAAGAGTGTTGTCATTGAATTCTTAAGCCCTTGGGCCTTGTTCCCCCCTTGTTCCTCAATGCTAGACTTAAAGAGGATCATCCCAGACAGTATTGTTTTAAGCGACATTGAAATGGGGTACAAGGGGAAAAAGTGTGACAACACTTTTGTCCAAGATTTTAGGTCAGGTTCAATTGTAACATACCTGATGAAGATATACCAGAGCACACAATGGATCACAAATTATTAACTCCACAGAAGTAACAATTTAGAATGTGTTTTCCTACATTCTTATCAACTAAGTTAGAAGCTTTCACCAAGGGCACTGATTTTTTTTCCAAAATTAATGCTATAGTGTATTTACCAATCAATTAATACTATACTGTATTTACCAATCAATTAATGTTGTAGTGTATTAACCAATCAATTGCTGATATAGTGTTAAAGTTTAGGCATTTACACTCTCCCAGAAGTGCACAAACAGATATTCATTTTTTGGGCAACTGTGTTAAATTCCATATTTTCCTTTGAATTTAAGAAGCAGTACATATAATGTTTCCTTTTCATTCCTTGTCTTGAATTCTAATATATACAATGAATTTGACCCTCCATCAGTAGTGTCAAATGTGACTTTTATCTTTATTTTCTCTGCAGTTTTATGGCAATAAAGGATGATGATGATGTGGAGTCTGGGAGCCATCATCTTGTGCTCGGTCAACCAGAAGGTCTTTGTTCTCTACCAGGTAAACACTTCCTGCATTTAAGGATAAGTCAACAACCATGTGAGATGAACAAAAACAAGCAGAAAAATTAAACTACTGAGGAAATAGTCAAAATTTATCTTTTGAATACTCTCTTGTCTTCTATCATGATGTATATATGTGTATATATGTATATATATGTGCATATATGTGTATATATGTGCATATATGTGTATAGCTGCAAAATATACTGCATGTTGACGTACAAATATGCAGAAGACAATAGAAGACAGAGTATATCGAATTTCATCAACAAAGATTTATTAAATGAATCTTTGTTGACGAAATTTGACATACTTTGTCTTCTATTTTCTTATATATATATATATATATATATATATATGTAAGTACATATATATATATATATGTGTATATATATATATATATGTGTGTGTATATATATATATATATATATATATATATATATATATATATATATATATATATATTTATATATATATATATATATATATATATATATATATATATATGATGCATATATTTGTTATATATGATGCATATATTTGTTATATATGATGCATATATTTGTTATATATGATGCATATATTCATATTGCATATATTTGTTTTATATGATGCATATGTTTATCATATATGATGCATATATCTATCATATATGATGCATATATTTATTGTATGTGATGCATAAACCTATCATATTTGATGCATATATCCATCATATATAATGTACATATCTATAATATATACTTTTTCACTATTCCATGCTTGATTGGATTTTACCTTGTGGTAGAAAATTTATATGATATGTGTGGGTTTCAGTATGTAGTCTCACAAAATTAATAATTTTAAAATAAATAGGTGTATGGGCACTGGGGGACAAGCCCTCTACCCCCCACTTTTCTGAAAAATGGCAAAAAATGCCCCTTTTGAAAATGAAAAGTGCCTGGCAATTACTGTCCCAATAGTAGGAAACTGACGACTTTTATCAGTCCCATATACAGGAGGAATGTGTCCCCAGTGGAAAAGTGCCCCCTCTCTAAAAATAAATTGCCCCTTTTACTTTGTTATTTTGGGCTCACTTATTCTATGTACAGATTTAATAAGTGCTCCTAATAGGTCACTTTTCAAAAGTTTCCTACACCCCTGAATAATTTGAAATGCTCCCAAGCGATTTTCATTGTCAGCACTCCATTGTGATGAAGGCAGTGATCATGCTCTAAATACAGCTTGAATTAAAATATTTTTTTCTTTTAAAATTTTCTGTCAAAGCAATGTAATAACTTTGGTGGTCAAATGTATATCAATTTGCAAAATTTTGAAATTGGTATTTCATTTCATAATGTTATTTTCCTTGTGTACTTGATACTTTAAAAATTCCAGCGAGAAACTGCTGGCTGTGGTAGGCCCATTTCTGCTCCTCTCCTTGTAGTACTATCAATATGCTTATAGCATTAGATCCAACCATCTTGCATACATACTATGTCTCACATGTTTTAACAGGTTAAAATTCAGTTCTACCTAGTCAAGACCATCACTGTTAGATCCAAAGTATTAATCCTGTTCAGCAGAAATCACATTTATTAAATTATTATCTCACTCATGACCCAAACGTTTGCAGACAAATTCTAGTATAGCAGTAAATTGCTTTACAGAGTTTAAAGAGGCAGGTTTACTGTGTTTCTTAGATTATTATTTGTTATTATATATTTATTCTTGGACTAAAATTTCATTTTTAATAAGAATGTTTTACCAGAATATTTTTAGTGACAATTATTTAAACCAAGTCAAATTTTTAAAATCATTACAAAATTTGTAAAAATTCAGTTATTATATTAACGGAATAAAAGTTGTTTTTCAAGAAACACATTTTGCCAAATTGTACTGCTATACTAGGATTGTACCGAATTTGCTATTCATTTATCGAACTTGTCAGTATGAAGCTTTTCCTTCCAGTACAACTGGGACTTGTTTATGCAATTATTTACATTCATTTATTTCAGACAGTTGGTTTGGTAAATTTCGATGGCTTGTCACTCTGCCTTTGTGTTTCGTTATGTTCTTCACTATTCCAGACTGCAGAAGGCCAAGGTTAGATCACTTTGTTATTAAAAATTGTCACTGCTTTCTTGAAGTATTCCTTCAAGATGGTTGAAAGTTACAGAAAGTGCAAGTACCTTTGCAAGATGATTTTCAACCGTGAATGTTTGAACTTATTAAATCAAATTCTTTTTGAGGATTTAATGCTATTTGCTGGATGTCATATTTTTTCCTTTGTTTTCTAATCCTGCTACACTGAGGTTTATGAAATGAATGATCTTGCAATCATGAAAGATAAATGTTGAATGATGGTTGATTAGTAAGAATTTTAGGAGCATGTGTTTAACCGGTTTTCATACTTTGGCAGTAATTCATTTT
The DNA here is from genome assembly GCA_020152595.1 of Chiridota heheva. Classification (NCBI taxonomy): domain Eukaryota; kingdom Metazoa; phylum Echinodermata; class Holothuroidea; order Apodida; family Chiridotidae; genus Chiridota; species Chiridota heheva. The sequence goes on along the minus strand of JAIGNY010002620.1, from coordinate 2,771,556 downwards.
TAGCTTTAATGCAATGATTTTGGCAACAGCCAGAAAATCGTTGTGTAATCAGCCTTCACACGACAGTCTTCATTACTTCAATTTTGTTGCCAATTTTTCTGTATTGGTTTGGTTGCCTTAAAAGGTTAGTTCAGGGGTCAAGCAAGTCCATCTTAGATGAAAGAGGACTTCAAAAGAAACACAATGATGAAGAAAGTATTTAAAAATCGTATTCCATCCATTGAGACAGTATATTTCAGTTTGGTTATTTTTGAAGTTCTCTTTCATATAAGATAAACTTGTTGACCCCTGAACTAATCTTTTAATGCATGGCTTCGTTTTTTAGTGCATTTAATATTCCGTTATATTGGTGCTCCCATTTGTTTAAAAAAACTGTCACTCAAAATCTGAATCTGTTCCAAGGGACAAATTATTTTGGGGGTTTTCATGTATAAATTACAGGGTACTTAGGGCTTTGTATGAATTGATTTCTTTGTTCTTTGCCTGTTTTAAAATATACAGTTTAAAATGATTACTTCTTTTGAGGTATATAAATTTGTTGTTAATGTCATTTACACTAACACTTTTAATGTTAAACAAGGGGTTTTGAGATCTGATTGCATCTCACATGACTTTGTGGTAGGGAATAAATTTCTTAATTTATTCATAACCTTGTTTAGAAAATACAGTTTAAAACAACATTAGCTTGAGCAAATTGATAAGAAAAGTAATTTGTTTAATTCATGGTGTCCAATGTGGATGTTGTCACGAGGTTACAGATGTATCATTTGTTTTATTGTCTATCATAATAAAGTTAATTATTATTGTATAGGCATACGCAGGGGCATAGTAAGAATGGGGCGGTGGGAGTACAGATTTTAATTTTGCCAACAAAGTGTTATCGTAGGTGACATGATATGTGCATGAATAGCGTGAGCATAAAGGCATGGGGTCGAGGTCCATGTATTAGGAGGCCAGGGTGTCTGGGGGATATGGCCTCTTGGCACCCTGTGTGACATGCCCTCGGGTGTCTGGGGCCCTGACATATATGTTGAGCTACTATGTCATTGATATTCTGGTTTATGTATTCTAATCCACTTTATAGTTATGCAAGAAATGTCAGAACACAGGTCTTTTAAGCACCAACAACACTAACTTAAAGCAAAATATCAATTTGTTGCATCTGATATTTAGGATCATTATGTGCACTTATATTAATCTGTGATTGTTGTGCAGAATGAGCTTTACAGGCGTATGATTTTGTTTCCAAATAACAGCTGATAAAAGTTGAAAGAGGTAACACAGGTCATACCCTTTCCAGCAATTTTTTAGGCAGTCTGGCTATTATTTCATGTAGCTGTCCCTAAAGGTTTAAGTACAACGTCTTTGGTGCTGTACCACTGACAAACAAAATATAATAAACATGCAGATTTAAGTCATTTTCCGTCCAGATGGTGGAATCAATGTGAAATTTAGCATCCATGTCTTTTCCCGTAATTTCAGATTTTACCGATGGTACTTGGTGACTTTCTCCATGTCCATTGTGTGGATCGCCGTCTTCTCGTACATCATGGTGTGGATGGTGGCTCTGATAGGTTTCACCATGCATATACCTGACACCATTATAGGCATTGCGTTCTTAGCTGCCGAACAAGTGTGCCAGATGCCATGGCCAGTTTAATTGTTGCAAGACAAGGTAAGCAGCTTGTGTTTATTTTGATAACAAATTTGAGTGATTTGTAAATTATTAAAGGAAGTCTTGTAAATTATGGACTATTCTTTTCAGAAAACAATTCATTGTGTAGAAAATCTTTTCTGTAAGTACTGATTTTTGCATAGAGACCTGTGTGAAACAATAGTAGTTTTCAGTAGTGTTTCAACGATTGCACTGTAATGGGTTCTGCAGATTACCGGTCTTATTTTATCATAATCGACCCGATCTGATCCGATTTCTTTCATCTGTTTATGACTGTACTTATCGTGAAAAACATGCTGTAGGCAGTGTTAGTGAGCATGGATAATTAAATTAACATGGATGTATAAGATAATAAAGAGAAGAATGCATGTTGTGTTCTGTTGTAAATAAAACAACTGGAACTAACAAGACAGCTTAGGATTCAAGGTTTATTTAACGAACACTTTCTGGATAACTGTTTACCTGGTAACCGAGATAGCACACACGAGGTAGCATACCTCTATTAAGTATATACATAAGTGATAACACAACATCCCCCTTTCGGAGCACAGTATAAGTTTGTTAAGTAAAACATAACAATAACAATTTCAACACGGATGGTCTGAGGTGACTAGTAGGGCATGAAACATATTTCACTTCCAGTGTATTAATTATATGATAAACTACTATACCTGAACAATAGCAACTGAGCACACTAGCTGAGATCAGGCACTATAAATTTAAACGATCAACCGGTTTAACCATTCGCCTGATCGTGTCCCGATGTAATGTTGTACCACCATGCTGGTTTGGCATAGGCATGTGCGGCTTAGGTTTCTTTTCTGAAGTTCCCTTTTGAGACTGTTTCTTTGTCTTCCCAATTTTGATCTTTCCCTGGATTATGCCCATAATCAAGGAGAAACTTCCCTATTTCTACGATAGACTCAGGTGGGGTCTTGACCTCGATGAAAAACATGCCCGCAATCAAGTATTTCTGCGATAGACTCCATGGGGTCTTGACCTCATATGACCTTGAGCATGGATAATTAAATTAACATGGATGTATAAGATAATAAAGAGAAGAATGCATGTTGTTGTTCTTAACCTCCTTGAGAACAACATTTGTGCTGGACTTTTTAATTTCAGAGGGTATCCCTATAGGCTAGCAATGCTAGATATGGGTCAGCGATTTCTTAATGAGTTGCTTGACTGTCCTCACTGCCCGTTCCACTTCCCCATTTGACTGACTATACAAAGGGCTACTGGTGACATGGCAAAACCCCATTTCTTGGCAAAATCTTTAAACTCCCAGCTGGACAATTGTGGGCCATTATCAGACCTGAATTCCTCAGGAATTCCATGCTTAACAAACATTGACTTAAGATGGATTATGACCTCGGAGGACTTTGTACTATTTTCAAGTTTTGCTACCTCTAAGAATTATGGACTATTCTTTTCAAAAACAATTCATTGTGTAGAAAATCTTTTTTGTAAGTACTGATTTTTGCATAGAGACCTGTGTGAAACAATAGTAGTTTTCAGTAGTGTTTCAACGATTGCACTGTAATGGGTTCTGCAGATTACCGGTCATATTTTATCATAATCGACCCGATCTGATCCGATTTCTTTCATCTGTTTATGACTGTACTTATCGTGAAAAACATGCTGTAGGCAGTGTTAGTGAGCATGGATAATTAAATTACATGGATGTATAAGATAATGAAGAGGAGAATGCATGTTGAAAAGTAAAAGAAAAAATACAGTTTTCGTCATCAACTTGATATATAATTGCCTTTTTTATTTCTCAGCTTTTCAGGTTTAAAAATTAAATAAAAAATTACAATAATCAGAATGGCAATCCACAGGCATTTAATCGATCCTGATTATGCTGCCGATCAGCCGTAATCGGCCAGATATGATTAGCAAACTGATTATTGTTGGAATACTAGTTTTCAGAATAAAACATACATTTCTGGAAATTGTGTCTGAACACTCTATGAACAAATTTGTTAATGCTTAGTCAATGCATTTTACAAGTGAGTCTAAAAGAACTTATTGTTAAAGTAAAAAAGTTGTGACAAAGATGCTTTTTAGTGATGAAATCTTCTGCAAATCAACAAAATCTTGATTTGGGGTTGTTGTTGATTGTTACCTTCGCCAACGCAGTTGGACGGAGGTTATGGTTTTGCCTCTGTTTGTTTGTCTGTTTGCCATCAAGATATCTCAAGAAGCTATGATAGGATTTGGATTCAATTTTGTGTTTGTTGTATTTGCTGCTTAAGGAAGAGGTGATTAAAATTTGAGACATATTGGAACAGGGGAAGGGCACAGATGGAGGGGTGGGGATGTTTTAGGATGAGATCTGTCATGACTAATATAGTTGAAACTTTTCAATGGATTCCAATGGAATGTGATAAACAATTAATTCATGCCCTGAAAAGAATTCAAAACAATCAGTTTTCTGGACTCTAAGAAAATCAGATCAAGTGGTTTCTGGTATCAAAGAAAATCAAAACAATTGATTAAATTGAAAGGAAAATGATAGAATGTGAATCTTGGCTGAATAAAGCTAAAACAATGAATGCATAGCCTAAATAAAACTAAAAACAATGATAAGAGGGTAGATCCTGAAGTGTTTAGAATGCAAATGGCAATACAGATCAACAGTGAAAAAGAGATTATTTGGGATTATAACTTGGTGGGCCTAGGATCTCTGAGGTGGATTATATTCCAGATATGGAATGAATAGGGGGCGAAGGTATGCACTCTGCAGAATGCTATCATTCTAGTTAATTTGTTATCACTTGTTATCTGGAGGTCACAGCTACAAAGGCAGATGTGCAGTCATCCTTTTCCAGTAGAGGCCATCATCTGCACATCTCACACACTCCTTCAGGTTGAGACCCGTCCACTTTTTCACATCAGTCAACCAGATCCTCCGTGGTCTGCCTGGAGCCCTTCTGCCTTTCTTCTTGCCCGTAATGAGTAGCTCCTGTAGTTAATCTTTTTTTACAGCATGACCAAAAGACTTGTTTCCTTTCAGCTATCAGGTTATTGAGGTTTTTCCTTTACACATATGTGTTGTGTATGGGATTTGAAGCATTTTCCTATGAAGCCACATTTTAAATGCATCCATCTTTTTCTCAATGTATTGGTTTAAAGTCCATGTTGCACTAGAGTATATGAAAGTTGACAAAACATAACTTCTTGTGAGCCGCTTTCTAGTTAATTATTTTCATTGATTTAGATGTTAAAATGTCTTTCATGTTTATGAATCTTTACCTGGCTATTTCAATTCTTTTTCTTTTCTCCATGTCCGTTGTTCCATCTTCATGTAATTTATTGTCCTAAGTACTTAAATGTCTGAACCTGTTCTAAGCACTTTCCCTCTTCCACAATGTTAACCTTGGAGTTCAGCTCTGCTCTACTGAACACCATTGCTTTCGTCTTTTTGACATTTATCTTCAGGCCTTGCGTCATACTTTCTTCATTTACTATATTGATATAAAATAATTTCTTTGAAATCATTTGTATACTTCTAAGAGATTGGCTGCATCAAAAGTAAAACTTCAATTCTTTTCTTGCAGGTCTGGGAGATATGGCGGTGTCAAACAGTATCGGTAGTAACGTCTTCGACATTCTTTTGGGTTTAGCATTACCATGGTTTATCAAAACAGCCATTGTCGACACAGGTGACACGGTAAGTTATCAAATTTTTCTTCTCTTTTTTTCATTAAGAGTACAAGTCACTTGAGCTTTAATTATTTGTTTTTAGAAGCAAGACAAAAAATTAACACTGTTTGTAAAGCTATTTTGAGTCTAAAATAGACTACCATATAATCGCCGCTTTTTAACACAAATTTTCCCGAAAAATACTGTAAATTAAAGAAAAATATTATTCATTGCTTATAATGAGTAAAAACACTTGTTTGTAAGGAAAAGTAAGTTTATACAGCCATCTTCTTCTGAATTCTAAGTAAACACTACTTTTGAAATTAAGTTGCTACTGGTGATTTCAGGGTACTTTTTCCCCAAGTTCACCGCAAAGTGTTGTAAGTACCTGAAAGATATCTGTTACACAATTTTTTAAAGTGAACAACTATTTTTGCAATAACATTTTATTGGTTCAGATGCGATAGCATCAGGAACCTATGCGGTCATGGTGATGTATGTGCGTGTGTGTATGTGTGTCTGCAACTGCTTCCAACTGAGGACGTTCATATGAATACACACCCGGCAAGCGTGGACACACCTGCAATCGAGGACTATTCTCGGTTCTGTTAAGTGTCTAGAGCATCTTATTTAATGCTAATGATGGCGCTGTAGCATTTTTTTTATGGATTTGATGTTCGTCCACAGTTGACTGTTACCGCGTTGATTTGGCTGTGTATCCTATATTCTAGCTGGCACCCTGTGTGTATGGTCACTTGGCCTAGTGCCCTTATACACAAGCATACGTCATCGTTTATGTGACTGAATACCGTTTTTTTGTGTGCCATGTACACAAACATACATCCTCGTTTATGTGATTGAATTTCGGTTTTATCGTGCCGCTCACATACGTACGTTAGCAGTATACTGCACTGCACTGCCGCCAGATTGCCATACAACTGCATATCATCATACACAGACATGACAGACAAAAAGTAAGTTGATTGCTAGGCCTATTTTTATTTGTAATAATTGGCCTACATTACCAGAACTAACGTTAGTACTAGCACTAACATCTAGTTTTTATAGCCCATTTGGAGGTTATACTTCCTTTTCACTCCAAAGGGAAACAGCAAATTTGACTGTCTATGAGTAGGAGTGTACAAGGTCCTAGCCTAGCCTTATCAAGCCAGGGATATTCGGAGATTTAGACTACTCTTACTATCTGCAACAGTAGCATAAGTAACGGAGCCCATCACTCCTTTCAGTTTCAATGTTGGAATAGGAAATAAATTATATTTGTTTTAACTTCAGTTTATAGGCCTACAAGAAGAAAATTCAACATTGAATGGGAGGAAGGAGGATGTCGGGGAGGAGGACGCGTCGGGGGAGGAGGAAATGGGGAGGAGCACGTCGGGGAGGAGGACGTCAGGGAGGGGGACGTCGTGGAGGAGGACGTCGGGGAGGAGGACATTGGGGAGGGGGACGAAGGGGGAGGAGGACAACGGGGAGGAGGACGTCGGGGAGGAGGACGTCGGGGAGGAGGAAATGGGGGAGGAGCACGTCGGGAGGAGGGATGTCAGGGAGGGGGACGTCGGGGAGGAGGAGGTCGGGAGGAGGACATTGGGGAGGGGGGACGAAGGGGAGGAGGACAACGGGGGAGGAGGATGTCAGGGAGGAGGACGCTCGGGAGGAGGAAATGGGGAGGAGCACGCTCGGGAGGAGGACGCCAGGGAGGGGGACGTCGTGGAGGAGGACGTCGGGGAGGAGGACATTGGGGAGGGGGGGCGAAGGGAGGAGGACAACGGGGAGGAGGACGGGGGAGGAGGACGTCGGGAGGGGGACGAAGGGGAGGAGGACGCGAGGAGGAGGGGCGTCCGGAAGGAGGACGCCGGGAGGAGGACGTTGAGGAGGAGGACGCCGGGAGGAGGACGCCGGGAGGAGAACGGCGGGGGAGGAGACGGGGGAGGAGAATGGCGGGAGGTGGAGGATGGTGGGGAGGCCGCGCGGAAAGGGGAGTTGATGTGAGTGGGAAAAGTAGTGACTTGCAACAAGATGAGAGGGGTGAAAAATTGAATCTAGGCCCATATAACGTAAGGGCCTAACAGTCACGTATCGGAAAAGACCAAAGAATAAACTTTCCCTTGGTGTAGGCCTATAGATAAAACCGAGGACAGTCCTCGTTTGCATGTGTGTCCACGGCTGTTGGGTCTGTATTCATATGATTATGAACATTGTTGGTTGGGAGCATTTACAGATACACCAGTACAGTAAAAATAGTATAAACGCAAAAATTTAGAGAGCAATTTGATTCACTAAGCACAAACTGGTGAAGGGAGTGAAATGTTATTCGTTTGTGAGAGCATTCCGAGGTAGGCCTAAAGTGTCTCAGAAGTATTTTAAGACTTCCCAAAATAGTTTCATGAAGAAGTAATGAATGTTGTACTGTACTGATTAAAATCTAGATCATTTGTTGTATCTAATGGCCTAGGCCTATTTAGGCTGGAGGCCAGATGGCGGCATTGTCAAAGACTATGTGAGTTTGCAAAATTTGGAGTAAAGTTTAAAGCAAAACATAACATAACATAAATGTTCAAGGGCAAGAAGGGTTAGCAGCCCATAAAAGCCAGTCAAAACAACACCTACCATCAATCGATAATAAAGGCCCGCCAAAACAACATCCCCATCAATCGATAATAAAAGCCCGCCAAAACAACATCCCCATCAATCATTAATAAAAGCCCGCCAAAACAACATCCCTATTAATCGATAATAAAAGCCCGCCAAAACAACATCCCCATCAATCGATAATAAAAGCCCGCCAAAACAACATCCCCATCAATCGATAATAAAAGCCCGCCAAAACAAGACCCCCATCAATCGATAATAAAAGCCCGCCAAAACAACATCCCTATCAATCGATAATAAAAGCCCGCCAAAACAACATCCCCATCAATCGATAATAAAAGCCCGCCAAAACAACATCCCCATCAATCGATAATAAAAGCCCGCCAAAACAACATCCCTATCAATCGATAATAAAAGCCCGCCAAAACAACATCCCCATCAATCGATAATAAAAGCCCGCCAAAACAAGACCCCCATCAATCGATAATAAAAGCCCGCCAAAACAACATCCCTATCAATCGATAATAAAAGCCCGCCAAAACAACATCCCTATCAATCGATAATAAAAGCCCGCCAAAACAACATCCCCATCAATCGATAATAAAAGCCCGCCAAAACAAGACCCCCATCAATCGATAATAACTAACATAATACAAAGAAGTACAAATACAAAATATATAAAAACTCATAAAACATGATAATTAACAACATGAAAACAACTGCAGATGTTAGATACAACCTGAGTTAGTAAAGTGCATGAACCAGGGAGTTGCTCTTAGAGAGCAGGAACACAAAATAAATGATTAAAACAATAATGAAAACAAAGTCAAAATCCAAAAAAAAATTTTTTTTTTTTTTTTAGTTTAGTTAGTTCAAAATGTCAAAATGATTTTTTCCATCGTTTCAGGGAGTTGCTATCAACTTCCTGATAGCTCCAAGAGGAATTGGAATAAGAAACATTTTGTTGTCTGTCAGAGTGATCTTGATTTTTTGTTGTTGAAGGGATCAAGTTTTATTTTTATTTTTTGAAGGTGAGGATGACCTACTTAGTGAAAAAGTTTTGACTTTCTTATAATCTCCATAGTTTTTTTTACACGATAGCCCACTGTAATCTTAAATACATAAATATTTGCATTTCCTAAGAGCATCTTGTAGAAAACGGATTAAACCACAAAACATTTTTTTCTCCAAATCAGGATTCTCTTCTGAACTTTATATTTTAGTATTTTGTAAAGTACTTTATTTCTTAGTTGTATGCTACCTTTGTATACAACAGGCACTGTACTGCAGCCGGAGATTTCTTGGCCGGTTTTAGGTTTAATAAATTGAATTACATATATTATCAAAAATAATGGGAATTATGGAGGAAAGGGCATATTTTAGTGGTAGAAGGAAAATGACAGTTCAACAAATAGGTAAATCTATGCCAGAATTGTTGGTATGAAGTTACCAGATAGGCGCAGGCTAGGGTCCAAGGCCTACCAAAGATTTTTTTTTAACCTAAACTTTACACCTACAGTAGGTGTACCAATTTAGCGCATAAAAATGGTTATTTCGGTTTTTTTGTGTTTTATTCACCAATCTCCTTAGTTTCTACTTGATTTTAGAGTTTATTGGGTAGATAATCTTTTGAGATGAACCATAAATTCTGAAAAGGGGTAGGCTATTTGTTTTTAAATAGTAAATATAAAAAAAAGCAAAGCAGGTGTACCCTTACCACGAAAATTTGGTATATGAGGTACCAGTTCCAGTCTGGAAAACATGTAGGTTTCGCCAAAGATCTTCAGCGTGGAGTATGAACAGTTCTGAATAAATTTGGTGTATTTTTGTCTGTAAGTTGCACAGAAATACATGAACATGTACTAAGCCAACATTCTTGGTGTGGCGTAAATAAGTCTTTCCAAAATTTTTTGTGGAGAAAATAGGCTTTTCAGTATGGTACCAGTTCAGCATATTCAAAATTTGTTTGCTCTTTGGGAGGATAAACTTTTTGATCTTGGAATTCCTATTGTTATTTATATCTAAGAATATCAAGTTTCACATTGACTAACAATTGGAATTTGTGGAAAAAGTGATTCTGTGTTGATGCATTTTCCTTAACAAAAATTGCATGTTTTCGGTAATTAAGTCTTGTCAATTTCAAAAATAGCACAATGAGGACCTACTAATGCATGTTAAAAAGTGCTCTTTTTTAGAAAGAAATCAAGAAAATTTCAATGATAATTACTAACTGGGTATTTATAGATACTCTTTCTTGCGTTAATTAAAAACAGTGAAATAAAGTTTCTGATTAAAATACCTGCCGTTAAGTTTTGAAAATATATAATTGGTACATACATGTATGCTTAATTGGTACACCTATTTACACCAATATTATAAAGTACAGAACTTAAATTTCTTATCACAATTTCAACTTTTTTTCCTAACAGGTACCTATATCTGTATTTCTAAAAATTTCCCTAAACCTACAACAGCATGAAGTTGAGAAGAGCTGAAATGAATCCAAAAGAGGAGGCCGTAATGTATCTCAGGAAAAATCAAGATAAGGAGGGTTTCATTGTGAAAGATACACCAAAAAAGGGTAAATGAATTTTTCATCAATTTTCATTTCTATGTATCTACCCTTCACTTTTGCATGGTGTTAAGCCTGATTGTTTGTGTTAATCAGTAACAGTAGGAGGATCTAAGGAATACCTTTTGTACCATAGAAATGAGTGCTACTTTCTGTCCTGTATAGATGCATAATTTTCAGTCGGAGGCTGAAGAACAACATGATCAAGTTCCGAAAAAATGGGGCCCAAATTTCTAAAAATTTCATTTTATACTGAAAGTTCAAAAAAGGAAAAAAAGCAACAAGGAAAATAAATCTTAGACTCATTTAGTTGGTTTGAAGTAAAATAATTTGGAACTGGGAGAATAAGGGAGGGTAAACACATTATGAGGGAAGTATATGAGTGCACTCCCATATGAGTATTTTGGGGTTATTTTATTTTTATTTGTTTTCAAATCTTTTATTGTATTATTTTTTTTCATTTTATTTCATTTATTTGTTTTTTCACAAAATATTTACATATAATTACAGAAGAGTTTTATTTACAAATATATTATGAAATTTACAAAATATGTATATACAGAAGAATATACATGGTTGTGAAAGGAAGTGTTGTATAAAAACTCTGGTGAGCTTTACTGAGTACAACACTCCCAAATTACAAAACAAAAATGATAACAAATTGTTAGTACAAAACGCCCCCACCCCACACACCAATACATACAATCAAAGCTACAGGTCCCCATCCCACCTCACCCGATCCAGGTAAAGTAATGATGTACTGTAAGTAAGGATGTAAGTAGTTAAAAGTAAAAGGTAATGATTAAAAACAAAGATTATCAAATGTTTGTCGAATATGGTATGGAGATTCAGTGACATTGATATCAAGGGTGGGGAGGGCAGGTGACGATGTTGGACCGCATACCTTACGGTCCATGAAAAGTGATAAATAGTTGCTGATGTTCCTTTGATAGCTTTGAATAGTAAAGTATACTGTCTTCAGTTCTTGTTTCTTCTGATTTTCAGTCTTTTTATTTTTCTATTTTCTTCAATTTTAGCACTCATGACAATTTCAAAAAGAAAACAAATTTAGGCATTTCAGGTACCTGTTTTTCCCCAGTATGGCAGGGTATAATTTGTTAATTTTCAGGATAAAGCTCCCATTTCCTGTACTGCTTCTCTTCTTTGATATGATTGTTCTGTTGCAAGGGACTGCTGCCTGAATCTGCCTTTTCTATTTTCCCTTGTTAGATCCAAGCTTCTTAGGTCTTTTTACCCATAGGTCCAGGGTTGTTTGGTCCAAGCTTTTAACCTCATTTTGTGTCCTCCTTCTCCTTCTCCCAACTTCTTCCTCCATGACTGTCCATGCAGTGCTACTTCTCCATCCTCTCCACATGTCCTAGCCATCTTCATTTGTACTTTTTTTTTTAAATCTTTGGTTATTATCTGATGTCTTCATTTCTCTATCCTGTAGTGTAACACCCTTCTCCCTCCTCAGCAATCTGATTCAGTTGTCTCCAGCAGCTGGACTTCTCTTGACCTATGTATTACATATTCTTATTTTTCTTGTTTTCAAAACCAGGTAAGAAGCCCAGAAGATTCACAAAACACAAAACAAGTGTGGACAGTTCATGAAATGAAGGCTGTACTACAGAATTTCAAAAATATTTTAAATGCAACATTTTGCCACGGAAACAGGACATACAGAAAGTCATGAAATCAGAGCCTGTCCTCCAATCCAGAAAATAGACCAAAATAAAAGATTTCATCAGAATCAACTCAGGAAAGATGATCCTTTTGACTGTGTTTAGACATGAGATGTTTCTTCGTGTCTTGCTACTTGGCCGTGACATTGTATACAGTGATACTTTCTTTTTCTTTTCTGTTCAAAAAGCTGTTTGAAACTTTTATACTTTTAACTTGTTTATATGTTGCCCTGCTCAGAGCTCTTAAGATACTTTTCAAAACTTTTTACAGTTTTCAAATGTAAGTGTTCTTTCTTTTATTTATAGCCAATTGATAATGGGTTCACTGGACATTGTCTTTCAAAGTTGTAGAAAATATGTTGCAATAAGACACAGAAAGTCAGAAAATTCCAATCCACAAAAATGGGCAAAAATAAAAGATTTCATCCAGAATCAGCTCAGCAAAGATAATCCTGTCAACTGTATAAGTATTTAGAAGTTACACTGCTTATCATGTGTTGCGACTTGGCCATGACATTGCTTACAGGAGCATTTTCTAGTTTTTGTTGTTGTCAATAACAATGTTTGAAACTTTGTTTTACAGACAAAATTAATTTGTTAGTATTGCTACGTCAGATCTCTTTAAGGGACTATCAGATTTTGTGTGGTTCGGTTACAGAAAGTGTGCCATTACAAACAACTACACAAGTTCACAAAGTTTTAAAAAATAGCTGTATCAAATATTCTTTATTTTTTCTGATTTAGATCAATGTAATATCTATTATGGTCAGGAATAAGTTCATTCTTCAGTTTATCCCACTAGACTTTCCAAAGTTTGATCATTATAATTGTTATTATATTGCTTTTATGATGAATAATGTGTAAGTGACTGGTATATCGCATCATGTGTAACTGACTGGTTTATTGCATCATGTGTAACTGACTAGTATATTGCATCATGTGTAACTGACTAGTATATTGCATCATGTGTAACTGACTAGTATATTGCATCATGTGTAACTGACTGGTTTATTGCATCATGTGTAACTGACTAGTATATTGCATCATGTGTAACTGACTAGTATATTGCATCATGTGTAACTGACTAGTATATAGCATCATGTGTAACTGACTGGTTTATTGCATCATGTGTAACTGACTAGTATATTGCATCATGTGTAACTGACTAGTATATTGCATCATGTGTAACTGACTAGTATATTGCATCATGTGTAACTGACTAGTATATTGCATCATGTGTAACTGACTAGTATATTGCATCATGTGTAACTGACTAGTATATTGCATCATGTGTAACTGACTAGTATATTGCATCATGTGTAACTGACTAGTATATTGCATCATGTGTAACTGACTAGTATATTGCATCATGTGTAACTGACTAGTATATTGCATCATGTGTAACTGACTAGTATTGCATTGCATCATATATTGCATCATGTAACTGACTAGTATATTGCATCATGTGACTAATTGCATCATGAACTGACTAGTATATTGCATCATGTGTAACTGACCAGTATATTGCATCATGTGTAACTGACCAGTATATTGCATCATGTGTAACTGACTAGTATATTGCATCATGTGTAACTGACTAGTATATTGCATCATGTGTAACTGACTAGTATATTGCATCATGTGTAACTGACTAGTATATTGCATCACAGCATCATTGATTTCAAAACACAAACATGAAATAGGTTTGCAGAAGGTTGCTCTTCATCCTAATTGGTTTACAAATACACTTGGTCCATGGAGAATACGAAGGATAAATGATATTTGGGTATGATACTCAGTATTGGGAGCAGCTATCATTCAGGGGAGCATTCGTATGGTATTTATATTGCGATCTCTGTAGCTATTAATTTGGTTTACTTGAGTATGATTTATTGGTTTCAACTTTGAAGTTTTCTTTCAAGGTTGAAAGTATTCAGCTGTTTTGTGTTCTTCTCAGTGTTTAAGCATGTTTTATTGTTGTTTTGTTTTAGGTGCTGTGAGGAACAAGTGATATGAGAAAAAGGGAAAAAAGTAACATACTTAGTAACAATGCTAGAATCCTTGATATTAGGTGCAAACGTTGGGCCATCTGCAGAAAATGAAATTTGAACAACTGATGGTACCAAGATTGAGAAGTATCTTGCCAAGCTTCAAAGCAGAAAGTCTCTTTTAGTTTTTCATTAAAAATTTATTTCTGTGAATCCCACAGAGTTGAACTTCTTCAAATATTCAAACTTATATTGCCAAGACTCACACTCATTTGAAGCGAAACAGCAATTTAATATGTTGTGTTGTTCAAGATATACTGCTTCATTGCAACCATCACTGAAGGCCTAGGTTGCAACCAATATCAGTGGCTGTAAGTGATGACCAATTTTGTAAAAGAGACGAACATGGTAAAGTGAGTTTTCTTTTAAGATGCTATTTTTCCTGTTAAAACCTCAAAGGCTTCTGAATGATAGTCTATGATATCATTTGATGGAGAATGAGAAAGTATTCCACTAGCTGATGTTTTCATGTCATTTTGACCTCTATGACAGCACAGATTTACTGTAAAATGCATTTTCTAATACCACTAAATCACAGCATTGTAACATGGTATGAATATGGGGGTTGAAATATTTTTTTATATTCATATTTCTTTTAATTTGTGCCTGATGTTTATCTTTCAGAACACATACTTTTCCAATTCCAGAACTGGGGAATTCATTTGTAATTCTGAAAGAAGTGGGATTACAATGTACTCTACAGTCTAAATCACACTCACACAAAGAATTGATAGGGCTCACTTAAACAAGTCACAATAGTGACAAGTGTTATGTAGTGTACTTTTAATTTTCATTTTTTTGTCAAATACTTTATTTCACATGGGAAGAATTCCCACATATCTAGTATTCGGAACAGCTGTAATATTTCGGTTTCTAAAATCATCATGACATAATATATAGGTTTGGAATAAATTGAAAGTGGAAAAGCAGTTTCAAATAGTCTTTTTTAATATTGTTTTGCTTCCTACATAGCAAAGTGCATGTGTTAGTCAACTTGGTAATACTTCTTCCAGTCATGGACAGCACCCAGGGGACATCTCCAGGGTTGAAAAGTGTGGGTGGGTGTAAACCGGAAATTGGAAAGGAAAATGGGTTGTAATATTGAAGCCCAAACATTTAGCTTGCGGCTAGCTACCCAGCAACCTTGTGCCTCTTGCAGCTGAATGATATCTTGAGGACATTGCATGTTTTATTCACACTACCCCAGTGGCATACCCAGCATTTTATCATAAAGGGGCAACAAACCTCTCGAGGGGGCAAAAGATAATGTAAATTTACTTTTAAAAAACAGTTAATTGGGTGTTGGGCTCAGCAGTAGCCATTACAGTATGGGGGCCCAGGGGCCTGCTTTAGGGCCTCTAGTGGGATTCTGATTTGCAGGGCATAAGGCTGTTGGGGGGATTTAGGGATTTAGACATTCCAGGTGTATGAAATGCACTAGAATAGGACAGATCTATTTTAGCTTTGAAATGATTGCCTCTGGGGGTACACACGGGATTCTATCAATTTCATTGAAGGGAGGTCTGGGTCCCGCTGAGCCCTAGTTCCTCTGCCTTGTGTAATAATACGAGAAAGTGAGAAAGTGACAAACAGTGGCGCAAGGCTTTTAACGCTATTGGGGGGGGGCAACCTTTCCTATTTTTATTTGATATATGTGAAATGCATAGGAAGGGGTTTTTTCTGCTAAGCCTTTTTGCCCAAAAATTCTGAAAAGCAAAATAAAATAGAATACAAAAAAAAGAAAAGGTCATGAGGAATTTTTGCATGAAATTTTATATTTCTCGCAAAAAATGGCAATTACCATCTGATGTTGTCAGGAAATTGCCAACTGCCAGATTTGTGCTTTTGCCTGAAATTGCTCATTTTCGCCCCAGTTTTGTCAAAAAATGCTGTTGACTGGGAAGCGTTATAATTTTAAAGTGGGGGTAAATGCCCTGCCATCCCCATGCCTCTCCCATAGTGCCATCACTGGTGATGATAGACTACCATTCTGCAATAAGCTTGATTCAAGAGCCTAAAACTCAAACAACAGCAGTGGCGGCACTACAGGGAGTATTTCCCCCTCCCCCTTAACTTTAATCCCACCTATTTGCCCCCTAAAATTCAGTATTTTTGGCATGGGACTCTAAAAATCACATTTTATGGCCCCAAATTTCCAATTCTAGACTATAGAATAATTGTGACACTTGTTTTCCGATTTTTCAACCATTATGTAGTTTTTCAAAAAATTTGCCCCACCCCCTAAAATTTTAGTTCCCCTAATTTTTTATAGCTGGTGCCGCCACTGAACAGCAGGGCTGTGGAGAAGCATCAGGGGAGGGAGTTGGTTGGGGCAAGTTCACGGAAGCGTACGCTATATGCACATATGTCCACTATTTGAAGCTACTGTCCCAACTTCCACAATTGCATATTGTGTCTGCATAAAAGATGCCTGTCTGCGATTTAAATGCAGAAAAGCAAGTGCTCACACGTTATGCCTACTGTTTGAAGCTACAGACTGAATGTCCACAGTTGCATATTGTGTTCTGTAGAGGATGCCTGTCCACAATTGAAAGGTAGAAAAGCTATACTTGGGTATACACAAACGCGTTTTCCACAGTTTGAAGCTACGGATTCAACATCTTTAGTTGCATAGTGGAAAATTGGTCATTATTAAATCTTAATTATAGCTCATGAAAAATAATAGATTGGGGTTCTTGTTACTTTATCCCAATCAATCATGCCACCACACAAAGTTTAAACCTAAATTTATCCTAATTAGGCAACGTCCTCAGTTCCATGGTAAGTACGTCCTCGTTTGGGAGTGTTAACAAGTATGTGTGTGTGTGTATGTTTGTGGCGGCAAGAGTATAAATGTGATATCTCAAGAACGATACGTTAGATTCATGTCATATTTGGTACACATATAGCCCATGGTCTGTAGATGTGCCCAATTGTTTTGCTGGTGATGTCATGCATATTAATGAGTAGGAGGGGCTAAATGTAAAAACTTGAAGTGTTCATATTTTAGCAAATGCAAGTCTGTTTTGTTTCATATTTAGTATAATTATGATGTTAGCTGGTGAGTATATATTCATGATGTTAAAACATTGAATTTCATTAATATGCATAGTGGGCGGGGGGCTCAATATGATTTTGTAAACAAAAAGCTTGTAAACATGATATGTGGGGGCTCAATATGATTTTGTAAACAAAAAGCTTGTAAACATGATATGTCAAAATTTATGAAATGGATTGACACCATGTGTGGTACACAGATAGCTCATGATCTGCAGATGTGCTCTAATGTTTTTGGTGGTGATTCATGCATATTAATAAGTGGGCGGGGTTTAAAGTAACATTTTTGTAAAAGTGATAATTGAGCAACTTGTATGTCTGTTTTGCATCATATTGGGCAGGATAATTTTGTTATTGTGTACATGCTTATGTTATCAACAGTTGTCATTGATATTCATGGTGGACGTGGCTTAGTTGTTGAAATTGTTAATTGATGTAAACACCATACTGTATCTCATGAACGGTATATCAGACTATGCTATATGTGGTACACAGATGGGTCATGGTCTGTACATATGTTCTAATGTTGTGGTAGTAAACTCCTGAATATTAATGAGTAGGTGGGGCTTACTAAAAAAAATTGAAATAGGATAAATGAGCAACTGTTTTTGCATCATATTTGCTATGATAATGCTGTTAATTATTGTGCAAATGCTAATGTAGTCAACATTTTATTGATCTGTATATGATGGGTGTGGCTTATGAATAAATATCATGGAAAAAATGTTTACATATGATATGCAATGACATGACAGTTAATACAAATTTTGCATATCAATCAGCTCAAAAAAAAAAAAGCATCAAAACTCACAAAACCTTTTGGTTCTGGTTATGTTAATTTAATTTATAACATGAAATTCCCTCAACAAAATTGTTGTGTGTTTGCCTGCCACTTTGTTTCCCATAAAAATGTTGATTTTGTAATAAAAATAAGGGCCGCCACATAAGTAGTGGTAGCCTTTGTTGACATACTAACAGGTGTCAATCAAACATGTTTTTTCTTCACTTTTCTGTACTTTGACATTATCTCTACAGGTTTTAATCAACAGCAGAGGATTGAAGTACTCTGTATCACTACTTCTTGCCACTGTCTTATCAACAGTAAGTGATCATACCCCCTTAACATTGATAAACATTCAGTAGATTTTATGAGACCCCTGCCTATTCAAGTAATAGTTTTTTTGGGAAATCTTGCACACATGAGCTGATGTGTGGTATGATAATAATAACATCACAGTCTCTTAAAGGTTAATGTCACATATTATTCAAATAATTTCAACATATTGTTTCTTTTAATCATTAGAACAACAACCAAGAGGGGTCTTAAATGAGAAAACTTATTGTCATCTGAAAGATACTTGATCAGTGAAACTAATTAAAGAGCGAATCTCACCTCAAGAAAATTGCTTGTCCTTCAAGAATCAATCTGATCATACCAGTAATGTCACTTCCGCTGCCGGTAATTAATTGGCTTGTCGGTGCATGGTCGGTGACTGTAAACATTTCAACCAATCAAATGCATTGGATTGTTTTGTATTTCTGATCTCCACATATCCACGTTAATCGATATATGACCTTTAATAGCACAGTACCTTATCCAAACACCACGAGGCCCGAACCATTGAATGATACGCTATAATATTTATTCTGAAAGTACTAGGGTAGTAAAATCAAATTTACAGGTACTTTCACAATATATTACACATACTGATCATATGGAGAGTACTGCTCTTCATTGCCCTCAATTCTATATTTATTATTTTGCGGAAGTTGTCTTCAATTCATGAAAACCTCCCTTGTCCAACTTATTCTCATCCTGACTGGTTCAGATCAGTCAGGAAGCATTTGACAATAAGCCGTTTGTTCTTTCCTTCTTAGCAAAAGCAGTTTTTAAGAGTCGTAATTCTTGTTCAATTTTTGTTGTGATGGGAAAGTCCTGAAACCAAGGGTGTGTCTAGCTTTGATTTTTTTACCCCCTTAAAACACATCTTATTGAAATGTTCACCCCCCAATCTTGGTCCTGAATTGATGGTTTTTGTCCTAGGTTGTAGATTTTGGTCCAAACTTGAAGATGTTTGGCCCTAATTTGTAAATCTTGTTCAAAAATTGGTGATTTTTGGTCCACAATTGGTGATTTTTGGTCCACAATTGAAGATTCTTGGTCCAAAATTAAAGATGTTTGGTGCAAAATTGAAGGTGTTTGGTGCAAAATTGAAGATTAAGATTTTTAGCTCCAATATTGTAGATTTTTAGTTAAAGCCTAAAGATTTTGGTCCAAAATTGATGATAATTTGGTCAATAAAAATAATAAATGCCAACATCTCTGTTTTCTGTAATTCATTTGATATTGCAGATAATTATATTTAGGGCTTTGACAATTTTATTTTATTTACCAACTGTGTGTCAAGTGCATCACCCATTTCAGCCGGGGGAATGTAATGATTCATTAGACAATGACCCTTTTGTGCACATGGTCCTGAATTGAAATTACAATAAGGTGAAGAGGCAGGGGTGAACACTGCTTCTTAAACTCAGTTTGGGTGGTTAATATGTAAATAGCAGGTGCCTGGTTAAGATGCCAGAAATGTGGTATTCGAAACAATTTGGTTGTTTTAAAATGTGAGCACAAGTTACAATTGTCTTACATTACATTTATATAGGATTTGGGCAGCTAATGTATCATACATGCTGACTGAAAATGAAGTGATTTTTTTGTTTTTGTGCATAGTTTGATTTCTCATGTTTCTTTTATATCATTTGCAGATAATAACAATTCACTGCTTCGATTGGAAGCTTACAAGAAACTTGGGCATCCTCCTCATTCTATTCTATTTCGTATTCCTGACATTGTGCATCTTGGTGGAATTTAATATGTTCGGGTATGTTAACCCACCAATGTGTGCCCACTAGCAGAGGCAATGTGCCAAGTACTGTAAACTCTTAAATGCCAGTGCACTGTGGGCTGCTGTCAGGATATGTTGGCATGCATTGAGAAAGCCATGGATATGCTAATTGTTGGATTGCTTGTGAAAGAGAACTGCGTCGTCGTTTGTCCAGATACCCTCTTGACCTAACTGCAGAAACAAGTAAGAACGAAATCAGTGGATTGTTCAATGGAGTGTGAATTGCAAGGTGAATTGGTGGGAAGTGTTCCTTTAACAAGTGTGATGGAGTTGTTTTGAGGAAATTTGCATATCAGTGATTGTAGTGGTCATTCCACATGCAAAGGCCATTAGAAACTTGAGGTACTTATTTAGTAATATGTATTGAATGTCTGCTGTGTGAATTGAGATACCTTGTAAATGAAGGTCAATTTTTACAGAATATGTATTTTAACAAGTGAACGATTTTATTGATATAAGTAGTAATAGAAGATGCATGTCCAGATTGAATCACCCTTTAAAGTATGTACGTCTTGGTCTTCAGTAGTTTTGAGTGAAGCGTCCAATTTGATCGTATGAAAAAATCATCTGAGAAATTCAGTCAATTTGAGTGATGGAATAAACACTTGCATATAATTTAGATTGGAGCAATTTTTTGTAGCGATCAGGTGAAATTTGACTTTTTATATGAAGTGTTTGACTCATATGATATGCAAATTTTGGATGGTACAGTAAGACGTTCCATTATCTAAGTTTATTTCTTGTTTTTCTCACAAACTTTCATGATTGTTCACCATTTGTTTATTGTCAAATCAAATATGAATTATTTTACAATTGAAACCATTTTTCCAATTTTCATATTAACTCTTCTTTAGCCAATCAAAAAATTTCCCAAATCATTTCAAAATCATCCTTTCTTAGAGTCAAAAGTCTTGCAAGCCTACTTCAGAACTTTATAGGCTGCAAATGCTAGAAAAAAACATACTAAATTGCACAAATGATCTTATTGTTTTAAGGACCAGTAACACAAAATCTTACCAAAATTGGACAAAAGTAGGTAGTCTGCTATTGTGACTGATTGTGAGGAAGCTATGCAAATTGTGATGTTTAAGGAGGAGTATTTGTCCATGTCTAAATGTAATTATTATCAGTAACAGATATTGATTATGATCTTCTGAAACTTGGTCGTATCTTGGAAGAGGCAATCGTAAAGCCAAAAAACCATCAAAGATGTTAAGTAGATGAATTGATATCATTGTTTGTCTTGTCAGTGTGTCGATTTTCAACATATTTTTATGCATCTCATTATATCTAAACTCCGGGTCTCTTTTCTCCTCACCCACCTCAATCCCGGATCTTTACAAAAATAATCCTTGCTTCAACATCCTCCGCAACAACAACCTATTCCACCATATCTAGTCTTCCTTTTTCTTCCCTTCTACACCTAAACCTTAGGGTCCACGTCACAAAGGCTCTATGAGTCGGTCGTAAATGCAATGGAGGCCCGACCCGCCACCCAACCAAACACCACAAACGCGACGCACAACTTGTTATGTTTTCCAACACAACACAGACAAGTTCAAATGCCATACACTTCCCACACTAAACTCTACTGTACATACAAGTGAAATGATAGGCCTCAGTGATTAGATGTGTCAATGAACTTTTCATCATGACAAAGACCTTGAAAAGAAGTTTGTCCACTGCGGATTTTATTGATTTTTGTTTTCAAAGAAGCAAATACCATTCAATGTTTTTCTTTTCAACAATGGACAGCATGGCCGGTGGATTCATGTATAAACCCTCTGCCAGCAATCTTGTACTAACTTAGTGCTATAGTTCATGCATCGTAAATCACTGTATGATACTGTAACTCCATTTTTGTTATGTATCGCGGGGGAATGCCTATATTTTCATTCAAAAGAGAACAATTCAAAAATTATATTATCTTTGGGAACATTATCAGCTGATATTATCTAAAGTGCATAAGAAGGCGCGGTTTGGTATTCACAATCTAATATACTATCAAACATTTGGGTAGAAGCTCTTTGGTCAGAACGAAATTTGTCCCGACGTATAACTCTCAATAGTGTTGCTTAGTATAATGTAGTACGCCTGGGTAGTTAAGTATAACAAGAAAACAGTTTTTCGCAAGTGATTGGGTTCTTATTCATTTTAATTTAACAATAATATTTTAGTGGTTCTAGATGACAAACAATCAAAAGTATAATTTAATTGTTTTCATTCTGATTTTTTTTCTTCTCGCAAATGGGGCCCTATATCAAAAAAACACGTGGACGCTAACTCGACATGTTAGCGGGCACGTGTGCTATACAAGGAATATCACTTGATGGAAGAATATTGTTTGTTTCAAGCGGGAGCACGACTCATATTACGGAATCTAGGCAGGGACTGTTGTCAAAGTAATAGCTTCCTGATCTAGGTCACTGCTCGCAATTGATGATTACCTCGTGGTATTGGTGGTTTCGTAATACGGTTGATAAACATTGCACAGTAATAAATAAATCTGTTTTGATTGATCACAATTACCAATTGAACCCACAATTCCGTATCAAATCATTTATATTCTCAACAACGAGTAAATATATTTTATCACCGTTGTTTATTAACACAGGAATTATATTAAAACAAAGGAAACTGTCATAAAAAAGACGGAGTTAGCTGTACCTTTATTTTCAGAAGCGTATGGATATTTTAAACCTCTTCACAAATTTTCAGGGTGCCTGATTTAGTAACATTTGGAAAGTTGCCAGGGGCATTTAATTTACGTTCCAGTGCATGCGTAGTATCGTTGATAATTTCATCAAAAATGGGTGCGATGTAATTCTACTTTTTCCCGTATGTTCATTTTGTGTGTGATAAATTTGTGACCTTTACAACATTTTCGCAGGGGTGGGGAGATTTTTCCTTGCCCGTCACTGGGAGGGTCACCAGAGATATCTAGAACATTTGCCTACACAGGTGAAGATAAGGGGAAGATAACAACATTTTTGTTTAAATATTATGGAAGCATATGAATATGTTTAAAATACCCCAACGCCTGCTCTCCTATGTCAGTATATGTCGGTTTCAAAAATTCAATATAAGCCTGGGCTATAGTAATGAAAGCTTTACGGTGAAAAACAGGTGCTTCATTTCGCCACTCCGTGTGAAGTTTATCAGGCCCTAAGGGCTATGATATGAACTAGAAACATTTTTAACGTTTTTATTTTTCAGGGTTTGATCAAGTCGAGCTTCTTTTTTTTTTTTTTTTTTTGGTTGAATTAGAGTAGGTCTAAACCTGTAAACTTTGTGGAAAGAAAAGACACAACACAAACTAGGACCTAATTTATTTTTTCAATTACCTTTGGTATGAGAACACAAGAAATGCTTTTGAAAATATATTAATGCTCTATGAAGAAAAAAAGGAATAGCCTATTTACATTGATTATGATTTATCTGTTGGAATTATAAAATAAGAGAGTGAAAAAGTTCAAAATCAGCAACGATCAATATGTTTATTTTTTAAGCAATTCATCAAATCCTGGAAAACAATTTTAATGTAGGGCCTGCTGTACACTGTTTTAAGACAACCATCACACTGAACTTGTAACATGGTATACCCACTTTTCACTTCACAAAGTCGAATTCAAAACAAATCAATAATTTCCCCAACAAACCATGGGCAAACAAAAGAGATTATCTTTTGTTGAACTTTCACGGAGTTAATCCCTATTCATACCGAGATAAACACAGAAAGCTCACACACATTGTACAGTGCACTCAGTGCATACAAACTAAGAGTGAATGCGTGGGCTTTCGTTTTTGTGTTGACATTGATTCAATAGGCAACTCTGTGCTATTTTCAGTCGGCCTCCGCCAGCGACCCGATCGCCTGTCGATTCGGGTGACGGTCGCATAAAGCCTTAATGACGTGGACCCTTACACACCCCTCTCTTTTCACCTTAATTTTCCCCCAAATTCACCCTATTTATCCCCTCTCAATCCTCCATCTCCTCTCTGCCCTAGCTATTACACCTTAATTTTTTTAGCACCCACTTGGCACATTCCACTCTGACTGTCCCGGTGCCGTTAAACATCAAGAAACCAAACCATCTCATTTTCTGGCAAAATTGTTTTCCTTGAACATCTTCAAGTCAGAATCCCTACCGGCGTATGCCAATATAGCAGCGTTCATTTCCCGGCAGATAGATTTTGAAGGATTATCAGGTTTCTTTTCTAATTATGTCCATTCACCAGTAATTTCCAGTACAAGTATGTTTTCACTCTTAAGGAAAATAGAAAATATGAGTGGATAGTTTGATTGCATAAGTTACATTTGTGTACAATTTTGAGTCTTTTACAACTAGTTTCATCCTTTCCAGACCTAATTGGATTTGTTCAAATTTCCTACTTTATACAATTTGCATTACTTTATTTAAGGAATAGAAAATATTTATCAAGTGATTGACCCACCATGTGGAATATTTTAATACTTTATTACTAGTAACCCGTCATAAACAACTTCATAACTATTTGAAAAATTCATGAACAGGTTAACTTAATATTGAATGCATACATGTACCATGGAACTAGTGCAAGGAGAAAATTCTCTCTCTTTCAAACCAAGGGGCAACTTTACATTGCATGCAGACACTGGGCACACGGGCAACCAGGTTTTAGCCAACCAACCTTTGCCAAAATAGAAAGAAATACAAACTTCTTTTATTGTCCAAATTTTGCCTCATTTAATGTTCAAAATTGCCTGCATGGCAACAATTTACGCATAGTTGCCCCAAGACATAGTTGCCCCAAGACATAGTTGCCCCAAGACATAGTTGCCCCAAGCCATAGTTGCCCCAAGTTGTATATGAGAGGCATTAGACCTCCAGTTATTTGTGGCCTCTATTAATCATTCATAGATATTTAACCTTTTGTTTCTTAAGCAGGTTCCCCCATTTTTGTGAAATATGTTCTTTTCATTGTTAAAGATATAAAGGAAGGTTCAGTGATGATGCAGTCGTTTGATCAACTAAGTGATTAGTGATCTTTTTCAACTTCGAATTTATTGCAGGAAGTTTTGTACTTGTGAAACACAAGTTGTAAATACTGTATAGTACAAACATTTACAAATCTTTATACTCATTCATATAAGTCATTTTCCCATGGTGTCATTAACCTGAGTTGGTTATGGAGAAGTTTGGAACTTTTATTTTAATTCTAAGCGCAATATTCATTGTATACGTCCTGAAAAAGTGGTCGATTTAATTATAGTAAATGATAATTAAGATTGTGAACATGTTTTCTACTATAACAAGGTTTTAGTTTTTCACATAAGGTTAGGAAAGGCTCAAAATTATTCGTAATTATCCATCAAAAACAATATAAGTATGTGTGCTTTGTAGGAAGTGCTTTGTAGAAAATGTGTTTTTTCAGAGTAAGCAACTCACTTGACCTGAATCCAGTTGGTACATTTGGCAGGTACTTTTGATTGGGGTGGGGGAGGAGATGCCTGTGCCCTTTCTTACTTAGCATCTCAAAAGCAATTTCTTCAACATTTAGAATCTTCCAGCAGAAGCTACACAAATCTATTTTGTGATTATTTTTGTATGAAACATGGGATTCAGGGATGAATCAGAAAGAAAATTTAAATCTGTGAGTTGAAAGTGATTCCTTAATTCCCTGACTTTTATCAACATGCCTAGACCACTAATATGAAAGATTACATTACTGTGGTCATTTGAATTTGCCAATGAAAAACAATTGTCAATAATATATTTTCTGAGTATCTATAAATGCCTCGGGCTGCAGTCCTAATAATATGTTAATGTTTTCATTCATTGCTTTTAAGATATTATTCAGTCATTTGGGCTTTGTTTCTGTAAAAAAAGTGTTCTGTAACTGAAGAAAGCACATTTTTGGTTTAATTCCAGAACAAGTTGGACGTAAGCAGCCAATCATCTGATGTATTGTTTCATC
The DNA here is from genome assembly GCA_020152595.1 of Chiridota heheva. Lineage (NCBI taxonomy): Eukaryota > Metazoa > Echinodermata > Holothuroidea > Apodida > Chiridotidae > Chiridota > Chiridota heheva. Next base: position 2,745,400 of record JAIGNY010002620.1, on the reverse strand, counting down.
TAAATCTAGACCAATTATACTTTTCATTTCATATTCTTGGATATATCATAGATTATTAATGTTTCCATAAGATCTGTACTTTTTATCCTGGGGGCTTTCTCAGTGTGTGTTATAGTTTGTGTTGCTTTTGATATGTGCAGTCATGGTGCAGCAACACCCTTTACCCCTCCCCTTCTACCTTTCTCAAAAAAGCTCCCTTTACCCCTCCCCTTCTACCTTTCCCAAAAAAGCTCAAAGAAACTCACCAGTATTCTTAAATTATGATAAGTGGTAAATTGTTTGTGGTGAAATTCCCCGTTTTGAATAAATTAATAGATTACTTATTGCCAAGATTGTTTTTTTTTAAATAGTGCAGAAATCTTTGCCAGTTTATCAAAGATGCCAGTTAGTTTATCTTAACTAATAACCAACTCCCCGTTTTGCTCCATGACAAATGATTTGTGTCTAAAATGTTTAGAATAGATATTTATGGGCTTGAAGTTGACCAGTAATATTATCCACTACTTTTCACAAATGTTTTGGAGGTTAATTAGCTCCTGTAGAAATAAATGTGCAAATTTTGTGTGCTTTCACAGTATTAACTTTCATTTTAAATTTCCTCAGTGTATTTGGGTGAGATGTGTATGATATGGAATCCATATATGCAATGTAAGTACTACAAAAGTCATAGTTTAATAGTTACTGTACCATTTAGTTGAAAGTTACCAAGATGTAAAAGATGGAAATAAAATAATCCAAACCACCACTAAATCAGTCAAGTCTTAGCTCTGATGTACTTGGACATGAAATTTAAAGATTTTCTTAAACCGCTTCTTTTTAAAAAGAGTTGAAACTCAACCGTCAGTGCAACCACTACAGTCATACACAATATGCCATTTTGTATATACTGAATTATGATTGTCACTGGAGTTACTAATTGATAGTTTTTTAAAACAGGTTCATTCTCCAGTGCTTACAATCATGTACAAAAGTCGTAGACCCATTTTTCCCCTTCTACCCAGTTTCAATGTTCGGACATAACTACTTTTGTCGACGATTGTAGATTCTTTAGATGAGACATTTTCTTGTGGGATGTCTAATTTAAAAATATGCAATAGGCTAGTTCTACAAATATATTATACTAGTGGCATGGTAAAGAAGGAGCTAGAGAATTATTCATGTGTTGATGTTTGTTGTAATTTATGCAAGCAATTAATTACATCAGGCTTCTCCTTAAATTTCTGTTTAGCCTATAAGGTACATAGCATAGGTCATGATAGTTAGATATTTCAAATGCTTATCTCTTTTTTTTTCACTCATTTGTATAGCACAAAGTTTCTTTTATGATTTCTACACATTTCTAATATAACTGATTACTCTGTGGCACTCATGTTTGTAAGTTACACAAATTGTCACTTGTTTTGTAATTTACCCGATTAGTGATTTGAGTAATTTAGATGGGATTTCTTTCTTTAATGCAGAAGGCTTATACTTTCAACTATATAGTGTATACTGCATATTCCAGAAAAAGTGGTTACATTTGCTTAAATAGAATAAAATGGTTCTTATTCTTATCTTCCAGGACAGAAATATTATTGTCACAGTGATGAAAAAGTTTGCTTCTTTATATCAGATGTTTATGATCAGGAAACTAACTAACAAACTTATTGTCACTTCTGCCATGAAACAGATGCTGAGCATCAACTGCTTGCTACAATAGATCAATCCAGATTTTTTAAAGGTTTACTGTAACCACAAGGTCTGATCCTTAAAACCCTTAGATATTTCCAGAACCTTTTCCTTTACACTCTAAAGTTTCAACTTAAATTTTCCAATGCTTTAATGAACGTGATCAAACTTGCTTGGAGAATGGTGCAATTTTCTCTTATCACTCTCCTGTGTTACACAAGAATACAGATTTGGACTTCTTAGTTTGCATGCTTTGGTGTTTTTCCGAAATTAACCTTTATATTGCTTTTGCTTTTGACAGAAAATAAACCACTCGACTGTCCTGTCGTATATTACTATTGTGCGCTTCTTTTCACTTTTTGATTGTGCAAACAAATTATGTCAAATTATTTACTGCTGTATTTCATGCAGTTAATGTGTATTCTGTTACGTTTGGGATATTCTGCCATTGTCATAAACCAAAAAGTACCAGCTAATCAGTAGTCACTCTTTCAAGAAACTTTAGTACTTTAGATAAAAAAAACTCATCAGTCTTAGTGCCACAGATAAACAAACCATTTCAGTTTTAGTACTTTAGATAAAAGATCATTTAATTAGTAGTACTGTAGATGAACAAATTTATTTCATTTTTTAGTACTGCAGATGAACAAATATTTTTTTTAGTACTGCAGTGAAGAAATATCATTTTTAGTACTGCAGATGAACAAATATTATTTTTAGTACTGCAAATGAAGAAATATCATTTTAGTACTGCAGATGAACAAATATCATTTTTAGTACTGCAGATGAACAAATCATTTCATTGTAGATGATAAAATCATATACTTTCATTTAGGTGTTTATTCCTGCCAATATCAACCTAACAGAGGTGCTTAACCTGGAGAGTTTATTCATTATAATTGTGGAAAAGGAAATATATGAAATGTTTAATGTGTGATACAGGAATTAATTTATCTTGATGATATATTTTGTACAGATGAGTGTGAAATTTATTAAATTGTGTGAAAGAAAACTTCCTTCTTTTTCGTTTATTATTGTCTGAGTAGTTATTCAAGGTCCAGTGGTTATCCAAATTTTAACAAAATTATTATGATCTTGTTTTGTCCCTCTGCCTTAAAATTCTGAATAGTAAAATGTGGAATAAATTATACTAAAGAGCTAAATCCATCAGTATAGTATACAGTCCACAGGGGAATGTCCTATGTAAATGCATACAAGCCTAGTATACAGTCCACAGGGGAATGTCCTATGTATATGCATACAAGCCTAGTATACAGTCCACAGGGGAATGTCCTATGTATAGAAATACAAGCCTAGTATACAGTCCACAGGGGAATGTCCTATGTATAACCATACAAACCTATTATAGTCCACAGGAGATTGTCCTATGTATAGGAATACAAGCCTAGTATACAGTCCACAGGGGAATGTCCTATGTATAGAAATACAAGCCTAGTATACAGTCCACGGGAAATGTCCTATGTATAGGCATACAAGCCTAGTATACAGTCAACAGGGGAATGTCTTATGTATTGGCATACAAGCCTAGTATACAGTCCATAGGAGAATGTCCTATGTATAGGAATACAAGCCTAGTAAACAGTCCACAGGGGAATGTCCTATGTATAGGAATACAAACATAGTATACAGTCCACAGGGGAATGTCCTATGTATAGGCATACAAGTCGAGTATACAGCCCACAGGAGAATGTCCTATGCATAGGCATACAAGCCTAGTATACAGTCCACAGGGGAATGTCCTATGTATAGGAATACAAGCCTAGTACACAGGGGAATGTTCTATGTACAGGCATACATGCCTAGTATACAGTTCACAAGAGAATATCCTATGTATCGGCATACAAGCCTAGTAAACTGTCCACAGGGGAATGTCCTATGTATAGGAATACAAGCCTAGTATACAGTCCACAGGGGAATGTCCCATGTATAGGCATACAAGTCTAGTATACAGTCCACAGGGGAATGTCCCATGTATAGGCATACAAGTCTAGTATACAGTCCACAGGGGAATGTCCTATGTATAGGAATACAAGCCTAGTATACAGGGAATGTCCTATGTACAGGCATACATGCCTAGTATACAGTCCTAAGGGGAATATCCTATGTATAGGCATACAAGCCTAGTATACAGTACACAGGGGAATGTCCTATGCACAGGCATACAAGCCTAGTATACAGTCCACAGGGGAATGTCCTATGTATAGGAATACAAGCCTAGTATACAGGGGAATGTCCTATGTACAGGCATACATGCCTAGTATACAGTCCTAAGGGGAATATCCTATGTATAGGCATACAAGCCTAGTATACAGTACACAGGGGAATGTCCTATGTATAGGCGTACAAGCCTAGTATACAGTCCACAGAGGAATGTTCTATGTATAGGAATACAAGCCTAGTATACAGTTCACAGGGAATGTCCTATGTATAGGCACACAAACCTAGTATACAGTCCACAGGGGAATGTCCTATGTATTGGCATACAAGCCTAGTATACAGTCCACAGGGGAATGTCCTATGTATAGGAATACAAGCCTAGTATACAGGGGAATGTCCTATGTACAGGCATACATGCCTAGTATAGTCCTAAGGGGAATATCCTATGTATAGGCATACAAGCCTAGTATACAGTACACAGGGGAATGTCCTATGTATAGGCATACAAGCCTAGTATACAGTCCACAGAGGAATGTTCTATGTATAGGAATACAAGCCTAGTATACAGTTCACAGGAATGTCCTATGTATAGGCACACAAACCTAGTATACAGTCCACAAATGTCCTATGTATTGGCATACAAGCCTAGTATACAGTCCACGGGGAATGTCCTATGTATAGGAATACAAGCCTAGTATACAGTTCATGTCCTAATGATAGGCATACAAGCCTAGTATATACAGTCCACAGGGGAATGTCCTATGTATAGGCATACAAGCCTAGTATACAGTCCACAGGGGAATGTCCTATGTATAGGAATACAAGCTTAGTATACAGTCCACAGAGGAATGTTCTATGTATAGGAATACAAGCCTAGTATACAGTTCACAGGGAATGTCCTACATATAGGCATACAAGCCTAGTATATACAGTCCACAGGGGAATGTCCTATGCATAGGCATACAAGCCTAGTATACAGTCCACAGGGGAATGTCCTATGTATAGGAATACAAGCCTAGTATACAGTCCACGGGGGAATGTCCTATGTATAGGAATACAAGCCTAGTATACAGTTCACAGGGAATGTCCTACGTATAGGCATACAAGCCTAGTATATACAGTCCACAGGGGAATGTCCTATGTATAGGCATACAAGCCTAGTATACAGTCCACAGGGGAATGTCCTATGTATAGGAATACAAGCTTAGTATACAGTCCACAGAGGAATGTTCTATGTATAGGAATACAAGCCTAGTATACAGTTCACAGGGAATGTCCTACATATAGGCATACAAGCCTAGTATATACAGTCCATAGGGGAATGTCCTATGCATAGGCATACAAGCCTAGTATACAGTCCACAGGGGAATGTCCTATGTATAGGAATACAAGCCTAGTATACAGTCCACAGAGGAATGTTCTATGTATAGGAATACAAGCCTAGTATACAGTTCACAGGGAATGTCCTACATATAGGCATACAAGCCTAGTATATAGTCCACAGGGGAATGTCCTATGCATAGGCATACAAGCTTAGTATACAGTCCACAGGGGAATGTCCTATGTATAGGAATACAAGCCTAGTATACAGTCCACAGGGGAATGTCCTATGTATAGGATGTATAGGAATACCAGCCTAGTATACAGGGGAATGTCCTATGTACAGGTATACATGCCTATGTTCAGTACACAGGAAATGTCCTATGTATTGGCATACAAGCCTAGTATACAGTCCACAGAAGAATGTCCTATGTATAGGAATACAAGCCTAGTATACAGTTCACAGGGAATGTCCTATGTATAGGCATACAAGCCTAGTATATACAGTCCACAGGGGAATGTCTTTTGTATAGGAAAACAAGCCCAACATTTCCTGGGATAGGAATTTCTCAGATTTTCAACATTTCTAAATTACCTGAAATTTCAGCTTGCAGGCATTTGACTTTTGCTGCCCCCGGGCCTCATGTATGCTTATCGTTTTGTCTCTTAAGTCTTCTACCCATGAGAAAAAGTGTTCTGTCCAAAGGAGTGTCCCAATCAGTTTCTGTATCTAACTGTTTGAAATTGTCCTTATTTCAATTTAGATAAACTGGCTTCCAGAAATGAATAATCAATAAAGGACTAAAATGTTCCTGACAAAGTTGACTCTTTCTGTTAAAAATATGTGGATAGGTTAAGTCATAAACTAGAAAATAATGTCAAATAACCATAGAGGGTTTTAGGCATGCTTCTCAACAACAGAAATGCTCACTTATATGAGCAAAAATGGAAATGTCCTACATCCCTTGATCAGATAGATCATAACAACTGTTTTGACCAGAGGGAGGGGCAAAAAGACATCACATTCAAAGGAAATCCGACCAGAGGGAGGGGCAAGAAGACATCACATTCAAAGGAAATCCATTTCACTAACTCTCTAGAATAAGGGGGCAACTTAATATACATGGCATATACAGTAAATGATTGATAGGAAAACATTCAAAAATGAAACTGAGAATATTTGTTTTAATTATACCTGTTTTTAGTTATATATAATTTGTAAATGAAATGACACATGTAAAAAAAAAAACATGCTACTTTAAAGGTCTATGGATAGGTACCCCACGTGCTGAAAACAGCATTCAATTCTCTGACTTCAAATTTATTTTGAAAATAGCATGTGTAGTTTTCAAGTTATGAATAATTAATTTTTGACATTTTTTTGATATTGAAAAAATAAGAGACCCTATGTCCCTATTCAAGCATCACAATGAGAAACAACAATTTGCACTAAAAACTTCAAAAAGCTGTAAATTTGTTTTCGTTTTGTGTTTAAGTGGATTTGAAAACAATTTAGCTAATGTTGCCTCTACCTGTCCATATACCTTTAAAGATTACAGAAGTTGAAGAAAAACATAGCCAATAAGTGAGTCTTGCTCATTACAAATATAAATCAAGTTTCATAGAAGTCACACATGTCGCATTGTACAGACGTTGGTATGATGAAGGCATGCTTACTGCCAAACAACATAACATCCATGTGCAACTGGCATCAAAAATAACTGCTAATAGCATCAGAAGCGTCAATCAGATCTTTTAGGTCAAAGGAGATTATGAATATTCTTTATAGGTATGTGGACAGGTAGATAATTTCTTGTTGTGATGTCACAAAATTACAATAGAATTTGAAAAATTTATTTTATGGCCATAAAATTAAAATGGTTAATTTCTAACTGAATATTATGATGAATTTTTCTATTTTCTAACCTATTTTCCTGGTTTATATTATATTTTTCTGGTTTATAGCATATTTTCCTGGTTTATGTTATATTTTCCTGGTTTATGTTATATTTTCCTGGTTTATAGCATATTTTCCTGGTTTATAGCATATTTTCCTAGTTTATAGCATATTTTCCTGGTTTATAGCATATTTTCCTGGTTTATAGCATATTTTCCTGGTTTACAGCATATTTGATTCCAATTAAGCTCAAGTTGTTGCTACCTGTCCATAGATCTTCAAGAGAATTAACCTTTCAATACCATTGGTACAAGAAACAATTGATTGTTCTATCCCCCCCTCCTCCTACCGCCCCTCATAAAACATATTTAGCTGAGTGCGCATCTCAGTCTGGTCAACAATTTGATTATTGTAGAAGAATGATAAAAAGAAGACAATCACCATTTTAAAGAAAGTAATTTCCATGATAAAACAAGTAATCTCAATGCATGCTTTTCAGTGAGATACAGTAACAACTGTCTGTTCTGTCACTCTAATTGGACTTGAACACCTTTGATGAGACAAATCTATGAAAGCTTTAAGATTCCAGATCTTTCAAGAATATGGTACTTTATCAATTTCTTCTTGAAGGTTTATTAGTTCTTTAAATACACTGTAGGAATGAACTGAAAGTATAAACTAGGCACAGGGTCAGATGTCTGAGCTAATTTGAAAAAAAATGGGGAGATTTGTTGTTACTTTAATGAGCCCATTTGTAAGATCTGGTTCAAATTAATGGTACATCCATACTTTGGCTTTGATGATGTTTCAGGTTTGTGCTTATCCCTTGCTTCTTTGGCGTAAGTGGATGAGAGTGCGCGGCTCCATAGACAGGTTACTCCATCACAGGTTACTCTCCAGCAGTGCTGCTACTATTTACACATGAGTGGACTGGAGCAAATAGTCAGTGTCTTGTTCAAGGACAGATTGCAGCGCTCACGACTGCGAGTCAAAACTTGGTATCTTTCCCATATGAGCATGACTCCTTAACCACTGAGACACCGTACCTCAGGGTTTAAATATCAAACTTTAAATTGACTTTACAGAAATTGTATCTAAAAATGCCCTGAAAATTAAAAAGGACACAATGTTATAGACTTACAGTGTGACCATCTGAAAAATAATTATAGGAGCAATATCGTAATAGAAAGCTAAATAATACTAGGTTCTCTGATATATGTTTGTTTCCAGTAATAAGTATCTATGTATACATATATTTCAAGTCAATTTCTTTCTATTTACATAATACAAATTCACATCACTAATGATATACATAGTGACACCTAATACAAACTTGAAATATACTTACAAGAAACGTTTGGAATATCATATATTTAATCTACTCCTGACAAATGGAATACTATTATACTTATGTTTATTCTACACCTTGAATCCAAGAATGTGCCTCTAGACTTGTATTTCAACCAATTACATGGTTTACAAAATATAATGATAAAGAAATGTTTTTCAAAAAATGACCAAAACAATATTTCAAATGATCAAATATTATTTTAAAACATCACATCTTTTGAAGACTGGAAACAATCTCTGGTTGAAAGTTTGATATTTTGCAAATGGTAAAAATCCATTCAGATTATTTCAGATCCCTTTAATTTTCAAACTGAAATAATTTACCTTTACACTTTTATCATTAATTTTAGAAAAATGTCTTACCAAAAACTTGTAGAAACCAACGGTGATTACAGTTCCATGAGGAATGTACTCGCCAAAAACAGGACAAAATCTTCCTTTTCCATGCTCCTAACACCAATTACACCATTACAAGGATTTCCAACTGCCTTAACCTACACTTATAATCCTAGCTCCCAATCATCATAAGTTTCAGCTGGCACTTAAGAAACATGTATGACTTAGATTATTGCACACCAAAAGTCGAGAGTGAGAGAAATATTATTAAACAATTTTTTTTTTTTGATGCTATGCCCTTCCAGCTCCATATTTGAGTTCTCTTTCAAACTGCTCTGCCGTGAGTGTCCCGTTGATCCTCTCACAGTTGGGATTAAATACTGAGTATGGACTGAGTTCCCCCTCTTCTCTAGTCTTACTGCTGCTCATGGTAGAATATATCAGATAAAAAATTGAGCAGATGACAAAAACTGCTCCAAATTGAAGGGCCACAAAGAGTCCAAAGAGAGAAAACCACAATAAACACTTCAGGAATGTCACTTTTGTGTATGAGTTTGGCGCATTTGCAGGACCGGATTCTTCATAAAAATGCTGGAAATAAAATGATAAAATATAACTCTAATTTATTCTGATATTGATATTGAAACTTAAGCTTTTGAAAGGACTGCATTAAAACTCAAATTAAATTCATGCTATCAATGTGGAGACATACTAAATTTTTACTTCACTAGATATTCAATAGCAATGTCATTTCACAAATTTGTTATAGATTGACTGGTGTTAATACAGAAATCTATTTCACAAAGGTGAGATCATACTCACGTATCAAAGATTTTTTGAATTTTAAAAAATAATTATGAAAATTTTATGGCTTGTAACAGCAAAAATGCAAAAAGTAAAACAACTGAGTAAAGAAAATGAAACTGTTCTCGTAATGAAAATAAAGTAATTTTGAAAAAAAAAGGAAAACATTAAAGTAGTTTGTGATATCATTTCCCATGTATATATTTCTGATACCAGTTATCTTAACGAAAATAATTTAGGGGTCAAGCAAGTCCATCTTGTATGAAAGAATTAAAGTGGTGAAGAAAGCATTGAAAAACCTTTTTCTGCTAAGGAGATATTCAAGTTGAAAGTTTGGTATCAATTGTGTAGAAACGACTGAAATCAGACTAGTTTAAGATGCCTCAGCCTAACAAGTCTTTATGTATTATATGCTGGTTTTGCATTTCTTTGGCTTGTATGCCATGAAGTATTAAAACAGAATTAAGTAAGGGTAAACAGGATTTACCACCTCAGGAAAATTTGAGGAAAACTGAATTCAATAGTAAAAAAAGTTAAATCAATTTTGTTTAAAAAACAGAATGTGAGGATTAGTGCACCAACCTTCCATAGTAGACTTACAACACCAGTCATTTCTACACAGATAAGACAGAGCTTTAAACTGGAGTATCTCTCAATGGAATACAATATTGAGGTAGTTTCTTCATCATTTTGTTTCTTTTGAAGTCCTCTTTCATATAAGATATACTTGCTTGACCCTTAAAGTAACCCTTTAAAAACTGAGTATCTCCTTAACAAAGCCAGTTTTGAGGATTCTCTTCTTCATGTTAGCACTCTGACTAACATAAGGTGACTTAAACTTATTATTTTATTCTATACCAATCCAGTAGCACACAAATCTAAAACATTTGTAATAACAGAAGGAAAAATCCCTGAATATTTTCCAAAGGTTTTCCACATTTTATCATTTTCTAATCACAAGGTACACAGCAACATCCATACATTTTCAGAATTGGTGGCACATGGGTAGAACTTTCACTAGCACTTTATAAGATGATTAAGCAAAAAGGAAGACACTGGTTCTTGTGATTATTTTTGTTTAGCAAAGACTCACAGCTTAACTCTTCAAAAGGCATTTTAAGGTATATTTACAAATCTCACTCAAAACTTACTTGTGCGTTAGATGCATCATCATACTTCTCAGATGACTGGATCGTTGTGTTTTCACAGTTTGCAGATTCATCAGATTTTCTCCTCCATCTAGCAAACCATCCCTCTCTATTCAAATCAGCTTGTTCTCTAGCTTTTTTGGCACGGTATACTGCCAGTTGTTCTTCCATAGTAATGCTGCAGTGAAAAGGGAATAGACCTATAAATAATATTTACAATCTTTATCATTATCATAATATCAGTGCTTATCACCACTCTCTGAAATACTGGATTGGAAGTACTCCATTTCACCAGATGGGACATCATTTTTTTCAAATCAACCTTTCATTTTAAGTGGTAATGGGCAGAAAATTACTTTTCTTAATTTTCCCCAAGAAAATAACTACAAAATAAGATGTGAATAGATGGGATGAGAAGAGTACCACAAACGTTTACCCTTGCAGATCATCTCCTTAAATCATGCCATTCCTATTTTAAGGCATTTATCAATTAACACAACATAACAAGATGATGGGCTAAGAAGAATTAGTTACTCCATAAAAACCCAAACTGCAAGATGATGGGCTAAAAGAATTGGTTACTCCATAAAAGCCTAAACTGCAAGACAATGGGCTAAAAAGAATTGGTTACTCCATAAAAACCCAAACTGCAAGATGATGGGCTAAAAAGAATTGGTTACTCCATAAAAGCCCAAACTGCAAGATGATGGGCTAAAAAGAATTAGTTACTCAATAAAAGCCCAAACTGCAAGACGATGGGCTAAAAAGAATTGGTTACTCCATAAAAACCCAAACTGCAAGATGATGGGCTAAAAGAATAAAAAAAGAAACTGCAAGATGATGGGCTAAAAAGAATACTCCATAAAAGTCCAAAAGCCCAAACTGCAAGATGATGGGCTAAAAAGAATTGGTTACCCAAACTGCAAGATAAAAAAGAATTGTCTCAGAAACTGCAAGATGATGGGCTAAAAAGAATTGTTTACTCCATAAAACCCAAACTGACAGAAAACATCCAAGAAGACCACAGTTAGTAAAGAACGCTTCATCAGCCTATGCTTTTATTTTGTGACCTTTTAAAAAAAAAAAAAATGATATTTTTGCCCCTCAACAAGTCTAGCACCCTGCCCCTTTTTAAATCAAGCTAGCGGTTTGATCTCATTCCTCTGCAGATGAATTAATGTTCCATGAAAACACATCTGCCAAACGATTATTCCAGAAGATCTCATACCAACTGTTCTACAGAAATTGCATGGCAACCCTCTATATGGTGGAAAACTCTTGTCTTGACCAAGCTAAAGACATGATGAGCTATCATTTAAGGCATAATGATAGATTCCCTAGGCATAATGCCCTGGGCATAATGCCCGAAGTAAAGCTACAATGCAGAATAAAATTCCTGTTTAAAAAGTTTCAAAACATGCCTTTCAGACAGGACTTATCGGCCAAACAAGCTGAGACTGATAAGGTGCAAGAAAACCTCAAGCATCTTAAAAATAAATTAGATGTATATCAACAATATTTCCAATGAAATGGTCTACAAATGTATAGTGTAGCAGAAGGAAGTAATGCAGAAAACATAAATGATGTTATGATCATGATGGCTCACAACAAACTGAACCAATAAGAGCATGGTACACTTGATTTACAGGCATTCCTAGCATCATGGCAACCTATATAATAAGTTATGTTATATATATATATATATATATATATATATATATATATATATATATATATATATATATATATATATATATATATATATATATATATATATATATATATATAGATTAGTATATAGGTTGCCATAAAGCTAGGAACGCCTGTGCACTGATTGCAGAGGACCAGCTTAGGGGCATAAAAGATACCACAAGCAATTATAGTAAAAGGTGCAACAATTTTACCGAGCTCAAACAAACCTTAGCAGCTCTTGAATATTCATCAATGAGGATCTGACATCACAGAAACTACAATTATTCGCCACAGAAAGAAAACACCACACAATTATTAGCATAATCTGCTGCAAATCTTTTTTGTTTAGACTTTATTGACCTGAATAGCGATAAATTGATGAGCAATAGTAAGCTACATTTAATTATATTGTTACCAAGGCCAGAAATATTTTACATGGTTCTTGGCATGTCACTGCAACGGGTATTCACTTTCCTGAAAAGTCACACCATTTTTTCTTTGGTTACCCCATTTTCCTTCGAATTATTTTATCAAATGTGTTATAAATGATTCTTTGTGATTTGATGATTCTTCAACTTTGAAAGTTCCCAGTGGTCAATTGAAAAAAAAATATAAATATTTTTTCTTCACTCTACTGACAGTGGCAATTTTTCTAATATGAATAGTAACTTGAAATTTCTAATATGAATGAGGCCGACCATAGCGGTAGCAGAGGGCCAGTTACTGGCTTCAATGATACAACTGATAATGACAATGAGCTTAGCAATTTAAAAACTTTTATGGTGTGGTAAATCACCTCATTCACAATGTATTAGGGACAGATGGAATCGATGTTGTTTTAGGAGTTTTAAAGTTAGTCTGTAAAACAAAAGCATATACTCTTGAGACTCGCTAAGAAAATACATGGAAAGAAATTATGGGGGGGAGTGGATGTTATTATTTAATAGCCAAGGAAAGAAAAAGAGATTATAAGCTAAGAATTGAGTTGAAAAAGAAGAGAGATTGGTAAAAGAAACCTAGTGAAAACCCAGCAAATGAGGATCCTTTTTTTAAGAAAAGAATCTTGACTCCCATGAGCCAAGAAACAGATGGCGGCTCACAATGATGTACATACATGCTTCTGAATGTCTTAAACCAGAGCAAAAGGCCCAGGTTGCAGGAGCATTATCCCAATACCAGGATATTTTCACTGACATGCCAGAAAAAAACAATCTCATTGAGTATGATATAGAGCCAACCTCTAATGATTCAATAAAATGTAAACTCTACCCGGACCCACACAAATTAAGGGTAATGATCAATTAATGCCAAAATTGCCCCTTTTAAAATCAATAGCCAGCAACAAGATGAATACAAATAGACCACAATGGCTTGGTAACCTTAATGAGTCAACAATAATAATCACCATAATAACTAGAATATTAGCACTCTCTAGAGCGCATACCTCCGTCCCATTGCAACATGCCTAGAATAATTTTAGAGTTCATTTGATCCCCGTACCCAATATAATCTACCTTAAAAATCCTAGGCCCACCAAGATTCATCCCTAAGTTTTGATCTGTAATGATCATTTGCAATCTGAACACTTAAAGATTATCTTCTGACTGGATTTCTTCCAAGGCCATACCATTGTTTTCAGTTTTATTCAAGTGAAGCATCATTGTTTGAACTCTTTTCAGCCATGATTCACATTCTATCATTTTCCATTCATGGCAAAACCAACTGTTTCATTTTCTTTGATTCCAGAGAACACTTGATGTAAGTCTCTTTGAGTCCAGAAAATTGAATGTTTGGATCTTCATTGAGAGCACAGTCATTGTTCAGCACATTCTATTGGAAAGTTTCAGCTAAGCCTTGACAACTTAGTCTTGACAGATCTCATCCTAAAACATCCCCACCCCTCAATTTCTGCCCTTTCCATGTTCCAATAAGTCTCAAATTGTAATCACTTCTTCCTTAATCAGTACCAAAACCTCACACCAAATTTAATCTAAGTCTAATAATCAATTTTTGAGATATCTTGATGACAGACAAACAAACAAACACAGGCGAAAACATAACCTCCGTCCAATTTCATTGGCAGAGGTAATAATACAAAGTTAAGGAAGTAATTTGAAGAGTTTTCCGGATACTGAGAAGGGGCTACTTTACAAGAGTAACATTAAACATGTTTTCCTTCAATATCTTAAAAACAATTTTTTTACATCAATTAGTAAATTCACTTACAAGAATTTCAACTGGGCAAAGATTTAATGTACTTGATCTAGTATTTTCTACCCATGGAGATTTAGTATTCAACATTGTGTTAAATTGGTTAAAGTGACCATGGTGTCATCACTTTTGATTCCTTGTGATAAAACACCCTACAACTTTCAGAGCTTCTTGTACGACAAAGGCAAATACTTTGGTTTGAATGAATACTGATATGATTTGAATTCAGACATCTGTAACAGTATGGATAATTAAGGTATCTTAAAAATAATCAAGACTCAGCTTTTGGAAGCAATGGATATTTATGTACCAATATAGGGATTACTGTAGAGTAAGAAATCAGGTTCTTGGCATTCATTAACCAATGAGTGTCAATAAAGAAATATGATGGCAGACAGGAACAGAGGCCTTCAGTGACATAGTAAGAAGGAGGAGAAGGAGATGATTTTGGTCATGTGCTGGGGATGAACACGGATCAAATTATCAGCAAAGCTCTGACCTGGATGCCAGAAAATAAAAGCAGTGTGGGTAAACCTGAAGAGACATGGAGAAGAATTGTTGAGAGGGAAAGAAAGGAATTGGGCTCTAATGAAGCAAAACAAGTGGATGCCAAATAAGTGAGAAGGAACTAAGTAAAGTAAATCAAGAAATCAGGTTCAAACCATGACTCAAAAAGTCTAAAGTCTAAAATCAGGTTCAAGCCATGACTCAAAAAGTCGTAAGTCAAGAAATCAGGTTCAAGCCATGACTCAAAAGTCGTAAGTCAAGAAATCAGCTTCAAGCCATGACTCAAACAGTCCTAACTCCTGTATCAATAATATGTTGAAGGCAATGTAAAGTCAAACTTGAACAAGTTTTAGAATTGTGCTATGAGCAAAAAAGTTACAAACAAGGCATTGCAAATCTCCAAACTAATTCAGTGGATGAGCAGGGCAACATTGTGCTGACAACATCAGATCAGAAGAAATCACAAGTTCTGTCTGAGTTTTTTAAAAGTATTTTTACAGTTAAAGATACTCCTAGTATCCTTCCTTTCCACTCAAGGGGTTATGATACTGCATTTGGTTTAATAAGGATCACAAAGGATATTGCATCAAAAAAGTTACAAGTTTAAAAGCGAGCAAATCTTTTGGTCCTGATGGAATATTTCCTTGAAAGGGTGAAAGTGCTGATATTCTCGCACCACCTATTACTAGACTCTTTAAACTTTTAATACCCCGGCAGACTAGAGAGTGTCAACTTACCTATATCTGAACAATTATCATTTGCAAGCTTCTTCAATCAATCCTTTGTGATAATGTGATGGCTCATCTTACTAATAACAATCTTACAAATCCTCAGCAGTTTGTTTATGAAAGAGAGATCAAGCACTTTACAATTGTTGAATGTTTTATATGATTTCTCCAAAGCTTGGGAAATTAATTAAATTTTCAAGTGTCATTTGCCTTAACTTTATGAAAGTCCTTGATACAGTACCTCATAATTGTGTTCTCCATAAACTGAGGGATTATGAAGCTCAGTTAAATATTTAAATCTCAGTTAGATATTTTCTGGAAGGGTCCATCTGCTGAAATTTACACCTGACTGTTTTAGTTTGGATTGTGAATCAATCTGCCAGATTGTGCTCACTTTGTTGTGCTTCATCTGTACCATCAACTTATATTGACATTAAGATACATAAAGCACTTGTCCGGCAACACCTGGAATTCTCTAAGTTACTCTGCATGATTTCCATTTAAAAAGTTTGTTTGTTTGTTTGTTTGATTGATGAGGTCTTAACGGCACCACGACAACGTAGGTCAAATTGTGCCTGAGAGGTCTGATCATTTTAGAGGTAGTAAGGAAAGAGACCAGGGGAAGAATGAGAGAAATTCAAGAACAAAAGCCAGAAAGCTGTGATCGAGAGAGGAGGTGCATGGGTAAAACAAAAACAAAGTAGAGAGGGGTGGAAGAGGAGAATTAAATATTTGTAATGCATGCTGAAGGAAGGAGACTATTTTATCTGGAGGTTTTTTTTGGAAGAACTCAGCAATTGAGTTGTGGGGAGCGAGGGAAGCTCTGGGAAGGTTGTACAGGGGAGATATCATTGAGAATGTGCAAAGCAGAGCCAAAAATTTGTGTCATAATTGAGATGCCTTTCTTATCATAGAATGGCTAAATTAAATCTTCCAACCCTGACAAATAGAAATATGAGCAAGCGGTAATATCATTTGAGATTTTCTAAATCCTTTCTGATGTAATATGATGTGTGATCCAAGAGTTCAAATCTTTTTGTTCTTCATCAAAATTCAACAAGGGGCTGCATTGTTCTACCATTAATCACCACAGCTTTTTTCCATGCATCATAAAAATCTTTAAAGACAGACTTTACTGCTATAAGTGGGTGTTTAGCCTAATTATCATTATGATGCTAATAAGCTATTAAGCAACATATTTAGATCTGGACCTTCAGGTATCTAATATCTTTCATCCTGTATTCATCTTCTTAAGCATCATAGACCTAGGTAAAATATGGAACAAACTTGTCAATGAAACTTGGAAGGGGTCAGCACGAAAACTCATGTCTAAATCATGCACAGATTTTGGCCATAAATGCATGCCTATGAAAAAGACAATACATCACACACCAAAGCAAAGTTAACGGGCTACAACACGTGTCCCAAAAAGTTACACTAAAAATTCAGCGCAACTCAATTTTGAATATGAAAAGAAGAAGAAGGAAAATGTTCTTATTTTTATCTAAAAATTCAACCAAGGAAATTTATGATAGTCCATTCTGAAGACAGTTTTAGGTCTTCAAAAAAAAAATACAAAACATTATCTGCGTAGCCTTCAGTACCAAAACTATGTCTGTTTCCTTCTATGATCGCTAGATTAAACCGAAATGTCTATGTGTGAACACCCATGATAAGTTTCTGTATCTTCTTCTGTATACCCATGGATGCCAAAGAGTACAGATTTACATGACTACATGCACTGCAGTTTGTCATGTTGTATATGGTGGACAAGCAAGTAGTGGGATGGAGAAAAAATTTCTGACAACTTTTTCTTTTATGATATTTCATGAAGGCTTTAATGACTTTGTTTTAAGTGAATTGTTTAACAATATTTTGAACAGCAAACAAATTTTGCATTGGATTGCATGCATAGGTATGCTGCCTAGCTAGGAAGGGATTAAACACTACACACTCTACTAGACCTATTACACAATGGCTGTTGTTAAATATCAAGTGTTTCAGTCCATAAATCTGAAGATTTTCCCAAGTGCTTCAATCTATGTATGACCTAACTCTAACCTATAGAAATAAATAAATAAATAGATAATAATAATAATAATAATAACAATAATAATAATAATAATGATAATAATAATGATAATAATATTAATTATTAGTTATTAATCATACATTTCCATGTTCTATCCTGACTGAACTAAAACGCTTGCGACCGAAATGCTTAATTGGTATTTAACAACAGCCATGGCATTATAAATAACACTTAGTAGGCTAGACATGATCGCTAAAACATATGCTCTCCTTCCATACAGTGGTCACAAAACAACATGAAAACTAACACTGACGCCCTTAACTTTTGCCAAATGTAAGCATACAAACATAAACTTTAGAAACTTATTTCAACATACGTTTTGGTAGATTTCCCACATTCTTTGGAGAAAAGGGTAAAAATGGTCAATTCTATGGAAGAAATTTAGTGTGTTGTGTACAAGATGATAGTATTGCAATTAATGTTGCAAACATGTGCACGCACAACTAGAAAAAGGGAGGGGCCCATGCGCGTTCATTACAAGACGAGACAATTGCATTGTTGCACACCATAATTGTTCCAATTTGACTGCTCAACGCCCTTGTTCTTTTATTAATATTAATACATACAAATTGTACATGTTGTACATAAGTAACACGCACATAGGATGCACAATGGTGTGTTCTTACACTCAAGGTTGCACAGAGGATGCAGGTAAGCGCTCAAAATATGTTAATATTTTCTTTATGCAAGCGTTCTATATTCTTATTGGTTGAAAATAATGCTTACGTGAGCTACAAAAAATGTGTTGAAACTTTATTTTTGAACAAAAAAATGTGTATCTTTGTAGGATAGCAATTGAAAATATTACATTATTCATATTGTGTAAAACAAATTCAAGTTTCAGTGTCTTGATTTTTAAGGTAAAATATGAAACTTGGAAGTCTTCATATCGAAAATCATGTTGGCCAAAATTTCTGAGCAAAATCTTTTGAAAACTCGTTGAAGCCCATTGACTTTGCTTAAGTATGTAAATATTTAATGTAGGCCTATGTAGCCCTAACGTTAGGCAATCGTTCATACTCTAAATCAGAGATTCAGAGAGAATAAGTTCGAGTAGGCCTAATAAGATACGTACTAAACACGATGTTAATGAGTTAAAAAGATATTGACTCAATTCTACAAAAAAGAAGGGAGCTCCACTAAAGCCAAAATGGTTGTCTAGTACATTTTTCGAGACCCTACAGTTCATAACGGTAAAACGATCTGTTGAGTTAATTGATTGAGGAGGTCTGACATCCGGGAATGAATCTGAATCTGTTAAGTCGGCAAAAATCCTTTAAAGGACATGAACGCCAACCGAGATGTTGTGGTGCACGGCGACATAACAATGCTTTTTTGACATTCTCAAACTTCAGTCAAAGGGGAAAACAAAAAGTCTGTTACCATTGCATTCAACGGAAGAAAATCATGTTTTTTCACATTTTGCTAAAAATACTCAACATAATTTTTTTTTTTTTTTTTTTTAACAAATGTTGTGTATTACTAGACTGTAGTTTTCCAATATATATGAGTACCATTAATTTTCGCTGACTGGCTGAGGCGACAACAGTATTAATAAAAAATATCCCATTGACTGTAATGATAAAGTTTCCCCTTCAACTTGGCAAAACCATATTGAGCCCGTACACGATTACGTCGAACCGACCACCTCAATGCGTAATGACGCAGGAGAAGATTCACTCCGAAAATTTCTCGCGAAACTGCCTCTGCCCAGTTAGGCATAGGCCCTAGTCGTAAATTAATTGTAAGACTTCTCGTACCTCGATGACCGATCACATAAATAGATCCAATTTATCCACACCACGAAAATGATTTAAGTGTATACCACAGGGAAAACGTATCTTTAATATTACATAATTTTGATAACATTACCTAAAATTCACAAAATTCTTCAGGCAGTAATTATCAAGGTAGCACGGAACTAAAGAAATAAATTCTAGCATAGCGCATGCTTGGCGTACCAATGAACCCCGCCGCTGGAGCTTATAGATTATGAGGCAATAAAACATGTACGCCTGTATATCAGTATATGGTTGTTTTTGTTTATAAAAAAACACAATGCCGTTGGGAGCGGGGGGGGGGGAGGAAGGAGGGTTCGCCCGCTCCCATTTACTTTACTTTGCTGTTTTGGTTCCAATTATTCCATCTACAGATTATAATCTGTAAGAGCCTTAAGAGGTCATGCCCCACCACACACACCTTTCGAAATCTTTCTACACCCCGTGTGGAATCCTCGAGGAGCTCCATTTAAAATCCATTGAATCTCTAAGAAAAGGTTATTAAAATACTACTAATTCAGAACTCCCTATAATAACTTTTGAAAATAACACAAAGAAGTTACTTCTCATATCAAACGAAATCAAGGGATATAAAAATCAATGCATGCTTTGGTTTTTTTTTCTCCGTACTTTAAACATAGGTTTACCATTCAAAGAGAATGTGCAAGATTTTAAAATGATAATGCCAATTTTTGTGGCTTGGCTGTGAAGCTGCCATTGACTTAGCGTGCGCTGAGTTTACACGCAAATTCGGGGACAGTTAATCGCGCACGTTTTTTCTTTCTCTTAAACGCATGCTGAACAGGGGCAAAGGTTTCTATATGTTTTTCTTGGTTTGACCACGCATGAGTTAAGAAGAGTACGTGGCGATATGATTCAGGTTTTTAAGTTTCTATCTGTTGGTGTTGCTTTGACTTCCTGTCATTTCTTGCATGTTTCAGCTAATCCTCATGTGACACATGGTAACAGTTTGAAGTTGACCAAGAGTTCTCACGGATAGATACTCGGCTTTTGAGTTTTTCGGCAGAAAATTCTTCAACCTCCTGGACCACTGCTACCCTCCCGGGCACCAACTCAAGATATTGCTAAACCGTTACACAGTGAAATTAAGTTACAGCTGTATGTCAAATATCCAATGAATCATCTCTACTCACGAAAAAATAGTACTTAAGAAAAGTGCAACCAAAGAAACACCACAAAACAATTACAACTGCAGAAAGGACAAACCATGCCCACTTGAAGGCAAATGCCTCACATCAAGGGTCATCTACAAGCAACAGTTACACTGTAAGATAACCTTAAAGAAGAGATTTATATAGGACCAACGGAAATACACTCAAAACACGGTACAAGGGACACACTAAAAGTTTCAGAAACGAGGATAAACGGTATGCCACAACATTAAGTGAATACATCTGGAACCGAAAAGACGATAATGTGCAGTGACTCATTGAAATGGAAGATTATTGATAAAGCCAAGCCATACTCATCATCAAGCAAAATGTGCAACCTATGCTTGAAAGAGAAATTCTTTAAAATAACAAGCCACACTTAGTATCACTAAACAAAAGAAACGAGCTGGCCAGTGCATGCAGACACAGAAACTAACATTTATTATGTAACTATAGATAAGAACTATAAACATGCCCGAAAAATTACATCTGTCTCCTTCTGATGGCATTGAGTATGGACCTGTCCATGCCTGAAGCTATCAGGACATTATCATTTGTTTTCCTTTCTGTCCAAGATATTTTCAACATTCTCCTAATGAACCACATTTCCGAAGCTTCTAATCTTTTCTTGATGTCACTGGTAGTTGTCCAACATTCACAGCCATAGAGAAGAGTAGACCATACATATGCCTTCAAGACACGGACTTTCGTGTCCATTCCAATATTTATATTCTTTAGAATTGGATTCATTTTAGTAAACATGTCTTTGGCAATTGCAATGCGTTTTCTAACTTCATTAATGCACCGAATATCTGATGTTAGCGTGTAGCCCAAATACTTAAACTGTTGTACTTGTTTAATCATTTCTCCTTGGTTTTGTATACTACATGATGGGTTTATGGTTTTTTTTTTATAACCACCATCAATCAATCAATCGCCATAAGCCTAGCGGCTCGTTGACGCACTCCTCAGGGTCATTGAATAGGATGTGTCTGGCTGAAGTCTTGAAGTAGAATTCAGGACCACCCTGCAGTAGCCAGATCAGATGCAGACAATCCACTCCAACTTTTCAGGCCATCCATCCACCTGGCACGAGGGCGCCCAGCATATCTTCTGGTACCAGAGGGAAGGCCTGACATCATCTTCTGGTACCAGAGGGAAGGCCTGACATCATGGGGGCAAGGCCTTTACGAACACAATGTCCATGCCACTTAGCTTGTTGCTCCAGGATTATGTCAGGTGAAAAACCCCATCTATCTCCAATCAGATGTTGTAGGTGGTCATTGGAAATATTGTCAGACCATGTTAGTCCAAGCAGGCGCCGCCAGATAGTTCTTCCAAATGCATCAAGAGCTGCCAGGTCATTTTTCTTCATAGTCCATGTTGATGCACCATATGTAAGTCTGGCCATGACAAGGGACTTAATGAGAAGCATCTTTACCTCTAAGTCAATGTGAGTGGATTTTATGTAACTACACTGGTTAATGCTCTGCTTTGCCATTGCAATGCGGCTTCGTATTTCTGCATAATCATCAGTGTTGTAGGACAGGATTGAGCCAAGGTAGCGGAATGAAGTGACACGTTTGATAGCAGTACCATTGTATGAAATTGAGAGGTTATCCAGTGTGGGCTGTATTACCATGTACTCAGTTTTATCAGGGTGTAGTTGGAGACTATATTGCGAAGCAATGACACCAAGCGACTGTAGCTGGATTTCTGCATCATTAGCACTTAGTGCCAGGAGTGCAATATCATCTGCATATCGCAGTTCATTAGTAGTGAAGCCTTTAACATCTGGAGGTACAAGATGTTTAGTTGCCTAAGTCCATTCACGAATCATTGCCTCTGTGTAAAGGTTGAAAATAGTTGGCGAGAGAGACATCCTTGCCACACTCCAACTGGTGTCTTGAACATTGGTGTACTTAAACCTTTCCATGTCAGGGTGCCCTTAGCTCTGGAGTAAAGGTTAGCAATAAGGCGAAGCACATCAGCAGGGGCATTGAAGTCTTGGAGTACGTCCAACATCTTTGTGTGGATGACACTGTCAAATGCTTTTTTAGAATCAACAAATGTGACGTGGAGGGCTTCGTCACTGCAATATGAGCTTGAGCCATAAGTTTAAAGCAAAATATGGCATCAGTTGTAGATCTGACAGGAATGAAACCGCATTGGTTAAGGCTGACTTCAACGTTGGCAATAGCTTGGAGTTTATTGAGGAGGAGATACAAAACTATTTTACTGGAGTGACTGATCAAAGCTAGTGTGCGGTAGTTCAAGCATGTCCCTGAATCACCCTTTTTGAAAAGTGCCACGTAGGTTGATATTGTAGCTTCCTCTGGCCAGATACCAGTTTTCCAAATCTCTTTAACTGCTACATGAATAGCTGTTAAGACTGGTGTATCCTTGCAGGCTTCCTTAAGGAAATCAGCTTGAAGTTCATCACATCCAGTGGCTTTATTACTCTTGAGCATCTTTATAGCCTGCACTGTGTCGGATAGTGATGGGAGAGAAACTTCGCAGGCAGTGTATGGAGTTGTAGAAACTGCTGGAAGGTTGGATCTAAACAGTAGCCGAGAGTAATCATGCCAACGGGCAACTTCTTCCTCTGTAGATTTGAGTGAGTGACCAATAGCACTTTTAATGGTGGGGGTGGGTGAAGCATTGGTGAGATTAATACGTCTGGTTATTTCAAACAAGGATTTGCTGTCATTGCGTTGAAAAGCTTCATTCATGCAATCAGACTGTGTTTTCAGCCAGTTGTGGAGGTCTCTTTTACAAGCTCTTCTTGTGGCATTACGGAGCTGGTTGTAGTCTTCTGAGCCCGTTTTGAAAGCTTTGTGCTTGCGGCTGATGAGATTGAGAGTGTCTTCTGTGAGAAAAGGCTTCTTTTTGTATGGTCTTTGTGTGGCCACACGTTGTAGTTGCTGACTCTTTTACTGTGGTTGTAATTTCAGATAAGTCAGAATGAGCACTAATATGCATTGCAACATTCTCACGGAATCAACGAGCAACATCAGGATTACATAAAACACTAATATTAGGTCTGGCCACATGCGTTTTCCTAGAAGGAGGGCTGAATTTTTGCTTTATATTGCACAAAAGAGACGGTGGTCAGTGTCAAAAAATGCAGAGAAGGTGCGGCAATCAATTATGCAGTTGCGAATGGATTGTGGGACAAGGATGAAATCAATCACATTCTTGGCGTTACCTGCTCTACTTATCCAAGCAATTTTTTGAAGAGGTCTTTTACAGAACCAAGTATTAGCAGCTGTGAGCTTGTAAGATGTGCAGAAATCCAACAGACGAGTGCCGCGCGTGTTACGCACTCCAAGTGTGTGGGGACCAATCACATCAGGATCGTCTCGACTGGATCCAAGTTTAGCATTAAAATCACCAGCAATAATCAGGATATCATCTGTTGATGATCTTGAGTGGATGAAGGACTCTAGTTGCTCATAGAAAGTATCCATCATGTCATCAGCTGCTGTAGATGTAGGGGCATAGACTGCTACAAAGAGGAGGCAACCTTTCCTCAGTTTGACACGAACTGCCATAAGTCTGTCAGAGATGCATTCCACTGAAACCACGGCTTTCAGCGCTCTGCGAGAAAGTAGAATACCAACACCAGTATAGTAGGTTTGTCCACCAGATAGACTAAGCCGACCATCAAGTCTGGTTTCTTGTCCAATTTTGTGGGTCTCAGCAAGCGCAATAAGATCGTAACTGTATGTTTTGAGAGTGGCTTCTAAATGTTCAGCAGCCAATGAGGTATTGAGTGTTGTTACATTCCAACTGCCTATAGTAAAATCAAGACGTTGTCGACCACAGGAACCATGTCGTCTTGGCTTCAAACCCTCCTTCGCAGGCTTTAGATATGACGCGTCATTAGACAATGAATGCGCATCAACAGCTTCTTCTTCCCGAGTAGCATTACAGACGGAGTGGTTGCTCGCGGGCCTCAAACCACCACGACATAACATATTGACATTATTGTGATTCATAACATATGGGAGTGTTTGTCAGCTAAAGAACAAATTGGGGCGCTAATCCTCACCTCTGGGTGCTTTTATCGAGGCATCAACTCTAGCTAGTTGGCCGTTGGCTCAAAAGGAGCTCATCCGCCCTTTGCAGGTGCTGTATTTAATCCTACCAGGCTGCTAGCCACCCACCACATCCAAAAGGGGTGGGGGAGCTGGTTTAGTCGACGACTCCTCGACCATGAGACAGGTTGTACTGGATTACATGGTACCAGTAGCAGGAAAAACTGACCTGACCCACAATACATTCTGTTTTCTTTACATTTAGAGACAGCCCTCTCTTTTCACTTTCCTCAACAACTTTATCCAGAAGAGACTAGTTTTTCTTCTGACTCTGCTATAAGTACCGTGTCATCTGCATAGCATAGGTTATTCATATTATAGCCTCCAACTTTCAGCCCCTCAAGACTGTTGATGTTACGAAGTATTGTTTTACTTAAATGTTGAAAAGATCTGGTGACAAAACACACCCCTGCTAGACTCCTCTTCGGATTACCTTAAAATCACTGTAATCTCCTTCAAATCTTATTGCTGCTTCCTGTCCCAGTATATGTTTCTTATAATTTTAGGTCTTTTCCGTCTATGTTCAAATTACTGAGTATTTCAAAGAGATCTTCATGTTTGACTTTGTCAAAGGCTTTGGGGTAATCAATGAAACATAAATTTCATTTTTTTGTACTTCTATGCACCTTTCCATGATCATTGATAGTGTAAATAATGCATTCCTAGTGCCTTTGTCTACAACAAAACCAAATTGTGTTTCTGAAATTTCTGGCCGAATACTATTTCTCATCCTGAACATTAGAACACAAAGCAAGGCCTTGGTGATATGGCTTATCAAGCTAATGGTCGTGTGTAGTTCGCATTCTGTTGCACCTGGTTTCTTGGGTAAGGTTATGAAGATAGATTTGCTCATATCTGGTGGTATCTCCCCTGTATCATATATCATATTCAAAAGCCTAGTTATAATTCCAATGCCTACATCATCAAGAGCCACAAAAACTTCAATTGGCATTTTGTCAGGTCCTGATGCTTTGCCATGTTTCATGTTACTGATGGCTCTTTGCACTTCCTCCTTTAGTTTTGGTGGGCCCTTCATGTTCTTTTTAATGGTAGGTTTTTCTCCTCTGTTATCATCAAAGAGTTCTTCGATGTATTCTCACCATCGGTGTAGGATGTCCTCTTTGTCCATGAGGGTGGTACCACCTTTTGATTTATTGCAACCTGTCTGTGTAAAGGTACGTTTTCCTGTTAGTTCTCTGACTTTTTCGTGCATGTATTTGCTGTTTATGTTACGTGTATTCTCAATTTCTTGGCACTGTTGATTGATCCAGGTTTCTTTGGCTTCATTGCATTTTTTCTTTACTACTCTGTTTATTTCATGATATTTTTCATCATCATTCTTTTCCAACCGTCTTGTTTCCATTAAGTCCAGGATTTCTTGGGTCATCCACTTTTAATGATCCTTATTTGTCTGTTTTGGAATCTGTTCACTCATTGCTTTTGTTACTGAATCTTTCATTTTTTGCCACATTTTATCAGCCTCAGTGAGGCATTCCAGAACATGGAATTTGTCTTTACTGAAACTGAGAATCGCTCTTTTATGTCTGGATCAGTTTTTAACAGGTAATTTACGTTCCTTTTAGCTTTCTTAAGTGGTCTAAGTTTTACTTGGATTTTACATTTAACAGGAATATGATCACTGTCACAATCAGCACCGGGCATTGACTTAGCTGTTTTGACCAAATTTCGAAACCGTTTTTGAATCAGTATGAAATTAATCTGATTTCTGACTCTGTCCCCTGGGCTCTTCCATGTCCAACGTCTTCTTGGGCTGTTGGGTGGTTTTCGAACCAAGTGTTGGCAATTATGAAGTCATGTTCTCTGCACCATTCAACTAGTCTTTCTCCACGGTCATTTATTTCTCCTAGTCCGAATGGTTCAACAATATCTTTTACTTTGCAGTTTCTAACTTTGGCATTGAAATCGCCCATCTAGCCATCACAATCTTTATATCCTGTGATTTGAGTTGTTGTTTGGCTTTTTCTACTACTTTATATAATTTTTCTATTTCTGTTGTTTCATATTTAGCTTTTGGCGCGTATACTTGAATAATGCCAATGTTAAATGGTGTACCTTGTATTTTCACCACTATGACACGATCAGATATTGGCCAGAACCCTTTGATACATCTCGCAGTTGCAGAATCGAACAAGACACCGACTCCTTTTTGATAATGGTCTCCTCCAGAATACACCAGGGTGTAACCGTCTGATGTCAAAGACCCAGCACCCTTCCATTAAACTCCTGAGAGAACTAGTATATTGATATCCATCCTTTTAATTTCCTGCTTTATATTGTCTAGTTTACCTTTCTGCATCATTGTTCTCACGTTCCATGTTGCTATACTTTTTGGCAAACTGTTACGGCTAGTCGTTGGATGACGATCGGGTGCCACCTGCCGCACATGGCTGTCCCTACCGAGCGAGGTGTTCCATTTTTAGACCCCATTCGCGCTGTTACTCGTATTTTGTGTTTGGCGCGTCATGAATATACTTGGGAAAATACAGCAGTGGTTTCCCAATTGCCTTCTGCCTTCAAACCGGCAGTGCATACAGTTTACTCTGATAGCCTTTGACGAACCAACATCTTCCTGCAAGGCAGCAGGTATTCGTGGATGGCCGTTGATTCATTAAGAAGTTCATCCGCCCTTTGACAGGTTTTGTTTTTGGTCCTGCTGGGGATCCACTACCCTCCTCATCCAGCAAGCTAAATGGGGGAGCTGGTTTAGTTGCCAACCACTCGACCCATGGACAGGTAGTACTGGATACATGGTTACCAGTAGCAGTTTAGAACTGACATGCCTGACAGCATATACCACACTCCAAACAGTTGTGCAATGTAATTCATCATCCCTATCACTCAGCATTTTGTTTCTGATGAGTGAAGGGTCTTCCCTTACGAAACAGATCTGCCATATAA
>JAIGNY010002620.1:2552500-2715000 GCA_020152595.1 Chiridota heheva | reverse complement strand
AATTTCCTTATTTTTTTAAATCTTCAAGCTCTTTGAAGCTCTGTGATGAAATTTTCTTCAATTTCCGGAAAATTTTCCAGAATTTCCAGGAAAATTTTTCGCTTTCCGGAAAGCACTGTCAATTCAAGAAATTGTCAGAAGTGTTGCCAAAATCAAACAAATATTTTAATTCCCCATCCCCCTTCCCCCTACTTAAAAGCAAAAAGCTAGACACGACTTTTACAGAAAGAGAACAAAGTTATGTCGGTTTTAGTTTATTCATTATAAAATAGAAAAGATAAAATAAATAAAGACGATCTGCAACTTGGTTCTCCCAAAATAAATTTTACCCACGTCGAATTTGTCAGGTTGCAAGATTACAGTGTGTACGTGATAAACGCTAAACATTTCTTAACCTTTTAAGTTAGTTTCAGAACCACATTCGGTGTAGTCAACATTCTGACAGTAATATACGCTATAGCCACTAACATGCTGGCTGCTATACAAGTATTGCAAGTATAGCCTAGCATGTAGTGCCTACCGAGTGAGCTGTTTATCTCACAACATCCGGTGAAACTAGCCTCGTTCGTTTCAAATTTCAAATAATATTCCCCACTATATATTTGTGACTCTTCAAAAAATATTTTGGTGTAATAAATATTTTCTATTGTTTCTGAAACAGTAAAAATGTCTAAATAATATCATTCTTCATATCACTTCTTAGATTTGAGCTATTTAAATGATGGATTGTCACCGGAACTTTTCGTCTACATTCCTCAACATTTCCAACTTGCATGGCTTTTGCGAATAAAAACAACGTCATAAATTTCATTGCTGAAATGGATCGTAGTATAGTAACCATTAAAATACAACCTTCAATAAATAACACTTAATTTGAAGTCCATATTCTCTTCATTTAATAAAATCTAAAATTTAGTTCTCAAATAAAAGATGGCGGATTTTGAGCATGGAGTTTAAAATACTAGTCCTGTTGCGTTTTGAGGGACATGACAGGTCCACGACAGAAAGAAGAAAGCAAATGTTTTTGTTTCCGAAATTTCTTAAATCCTGTTTTTTAGATATTTCTTTGGGAAATGTTGCTTTTAAATCATACACAAGTCTGTTTGGAAAATATAAATATGATATGGTAAGAATACGATAATACGAGTTTTGGACTTGTGATCCAGGGGAGAAGCCTCAAAAGTTGTATGAAAATTTAAGAACAAAATAAGAAAATCACCAGCTAATAAAACTTTATTATTGATTATTTCATGAAAGATAGAAAAAAGTTTTCCGAAGTCCCCTAAAAATCTATGAATTTATTTCTTCAGAAAGTGAATCAATTTTAGCCCTAAAATATTAAAAAATTGCATGCTAAATGATATAAAGAAGATATTGTTGATTATTTGATAAAAGCAAATAAACCAAGAAATCTGAAAAAGTGTTTATGACTGAAACCAAAATCCCCCCACCGTGACCACCGTTCCCTACGCCTCCGTCACTGCTGTTTCCCAAGTTACGGTTGTTCTCCCTGGAGATTTTCTAGCTTTAATGTTGTTGATACAAAATTAGGATCTTTTATTATTGTCTGAATCTGAATCTGAATAGATTAGGTCGGCAAAAATCCATTTAGAGGACATGAACGCCAACCGAGCGTAGCAAAAGTATGAAAAAAGTCCATACCTTTATCTGTCGATAACATTTTTTTTATTGACACCATCCATAGGGTGTAGCCAGAGGAGGGTAACCAGTATGAGAAAAAAGTCCATACGTTTATCTGTCGATAACATATTCTTTAATTGACACCATCCATAGGGTGTAGCCAGAGGAGGGTAGGAGGCTTGTGCCTCTTCTCAGAGGCCCTTCCCCCTGTTGCCCCTCAAATGAAATGACAGAATATTGTGTAATTGTTTAAACATCATTGATCTGATCCCCGCAAAATGTAACCCTGCCCCACTCTTTCCCCCTCCCAGTGGCATGGTAGCAGGGACAGGGGTAACCTTCCCCCACCCCCGCAGCGAAGCGAAGCTTTCTGAGAGGGAGCCGAGTGCGCAAGGGGGCGCCCAAATTGTCCTAAAAATATATCATTTTAGATCCTGAAAAAATGGTGTGTTGATCAATAACTTCTTCTTTTTTAATATTCCATTTTTGTCGTCCAAAAGCGCATCAATTTTCCACAGAAAAGACCAAACTTCCATTGGAACGCAACCATTGGCACTTGAGCGGATTTCGCGCCTGTACAATAAAGATGCATGATAGCTCGTCAGCAATATCTAATATCTGCCCCTACCATGACTGCATAAAGGGCAACAATTTTATCTGCAGCTGGTAGAAGCTTTTCGAGAGGGCGCTGATTACTCACAGGGGCGCAAAAATTGTCTTGAGAATATATTCTTATAAACTTTTTATTCTCAACGCTGTAAGTTTTTTCTTTCAACGCTTTATTCTTACATCAAAAACATGAAACCATCCCTAGACCCAAACTAAAGACACATATTGTAGTCAATGGGATTCTACATTTGAAGATTCGTTCCAAAATATCTATTCTTTTTAACTAATTTTAGTGTGGAATTGACACGATTTTAAGCAACCTTCTGCTACCAAAATCAAGCCAAAAAACGCCTACCCATGGGTGGGCAATCATCTGCTTTCCCAGCGCCCCTACTGCAGCTTCGCCCCATAGATGTGACACATTTTAAAGCCTTTTCTTCTATCAAAACCACACAAAAAAAAAAAAAACGTAGGCCCAATCTTCCCGGAAACCCTTTGGCTGTTGCGTCCCCATCGCCTCTTCGCTCATATATCATGCCTAAAGTTAACACAATTTGAAGCAAGTATCAGTTTCTTCATCCCCCTCCCCCCTCTTTTTTTTTTTTTCCATCTCCTTCAATTTGTGGGATTTCTTCTTAATTTTTTGAATTTTTTTTCAATTTCTAGGAAGTTTTTTTTCAATTTTCGGAAAATTTCCTTTATTTTCGGAAAATTTGATTCCATTTTCGTGTGAATTTTTTTCATTTTGGGGATGTGTTCTTCAATATTTAGGAAATTTTCTTCAATGTTCGTGAAAATTCCTTCATTTGTTTTCAATTTTTAGGAAATTTCCGTAAATTTTCGGCACTTGGGAATTTTTTTATTATTTTTGGGATATTTCCTTCAACATTTAAAAAGTATTTCTTCAATTTTTGGGAAATTTTATTAATTTTTGGAAAATTTCTTTTATTATCGAAAAACTCGCTTCCATTTTCATTCAATTTTCTTCAATCTAGGAATATTTTTTCAATATTTAAGAAATTTTCTGAAATATTTGGAAAATTGCTTTCATTCTGCGGAAAATTTCTACAATTTTTGAAAAGTTTCATTTTAAATTTTCGGGATGTTTCCTTCCATTTTCGGTATCTGGGAGAATTTTTCTTCAATTTTCGTGAATTTCCTTCTTTTTTTGGATATTTTCTTCAATAATTAGGAAGTTTTCTTCAATGTTTGTAAAAATTCAATCATTTTGAGGCTAATTTCCTAAACAATTCGGGAATAATTTTTGGATTTTTTTTTTCATTCTGCGAAAGTCTCCTTAATTTACGGCATTTTTGGGAAATTGTCTTTGTCCCTAGATTCGAAACACTGATTTTTTGCAATTTCCTAAATGGTGCCATATAAACGGTACATACCAATTTAGATTTATATGCACGTTTTACTTAAGAGCATTTTTTCCGTGGGGGGTGGCGCTAAAATTTCCTTTCCTCAGTAAAACACTTCCCTCTCGCCCTTCCCCTCCATCATTCCCCCCCAACCCCCAAATAAAAATGTCAGTGGTTAGCTACGCCACTGACCATCTACAAGTTTGGTTGGGCCTAAAAAAAGCCGTAAGAAATAAGGGAAGAAGAATGACTGTTAGAGCAATCTTAGAGTAGTGGCAAGCCCTGCTTCGTTACTTTTTTTTTAGCGAGTATTCCCGATCAAAATTCAAGTAAAAGGATCATCTACCTACTGTGGTGTAGCGGTTATCATACCTGTCTAAGACCACGATTCAATCCTGGGGTGGGTAGACACGCCAGTGCACCACAACTGATTATCAAAGGCCGTGGACATTGACTTGGTTGTCGATGTTATGTCAATCGTACCTTATTTCGTGATAGCATTTGTACTATCATAAGGGCAGGCGACGAAAATTTAACTTAAAAAAAGTTATTTTTGGCCTAATGAAAGTCTGCCACCAATTTCACTTAGACCCTGGAATCTTAAGTACAATGACCCCGGGATAGCGCCCTGACAGATAAGATGGGAAGGGCTTAACGTGGGCGTTAACTTTGGCAACTACACTGTATGCATGCATGTGCTGCATGCACACTACCTACGGTATTCTGCACTGATATAACTGGGATATATCGGGTTAAGCTCGGGACGTTGATTGCAAGTGATTGGATTTGGAGCTTTGGATTTCGTGGAAATAATTCACTTATTTTCCTCCATATGTAAGTATATTGTGGATGGTTTGCAAAACCACTTTTATTTTATTTTCAGGTAACTTATTTATTTGTAAGTTTAATAAGTTTGTTGAATGAAAGCTGGCCACTTTGGGATGTGGCCTTATTAAGTATTAACACTAACGTTAGTATACATATCATGTATTACATTCTATCAACAGCTTTAAAAACTGGGTAGGCCCCTATCATGTATCATTATCTTGGATGTGTTTAAAACTTTTTTGTTTGTATTCAATCATAGGCTAAAATAAGCAGGTTTTAACAGGGTAACTTCTGACTTGCGTTGGCATAATGAGAATGACTCTCTATGCATTTCTACTGTATGTGTAAAGAAACTGGGCCGCTTTTTGGAACCTACCATTTCGATGCAAAAAATTGACTTAAAATTTCAAAAATCAAAAGTTCACAAGATAGCAACACGTTGATAGTCAGAGAAAATAATAACCTTATACATGACAGTTTGCAAAGTCAAATTCTAAAGCAAATTAACCTTTTTCCACATTAACTTTGCTATTTTGTTGTTCACAATAACGTAGCCTAGCTGATTTAATACATTAGAAGGTTTCAGTGTGTACTTCGTGCATGCTCAAGTGAAGCCTGTACGCTGGGGCGTATACGTGCAAATGCGCAAGTGTTCTCGGGTAGTCGCAAGCAAATGATAAAAAAGATTATTAAACATAATAATTTTGTAAATATGATGAAAATGTAACTGAAATGAAAATGAAAGAAGTTCAAAACAAGTCCAATTCACAAAACACCTTTATTACACAATTCATGGCAAGTTCTAGAAAACCAAGGAATGCTCAAGTATTATTTTTCTTTGTCTTACAATACATTTACAGAACATCCATATAATTTTCATTTTAACTTATTGCGTTATCTTCGTTGAACCTTATTGAATAATATAAAATCTTAATTAGAAAGGTACTTTTTTTGACAAGAAGGTAGTAGATACAATCGCTAATACATAGCCTCTCCTACAGTACAGTGGTCTCAAAAGAGCATGAAAATTAACACTGACGCCCTCAACTTAATAACCATACAAACAAAGCTGAACAACTTATTTCCACTAACGTTTTGGTAAATTTCCCGAATTCTGTAAAAAAAGGTAAAAATAGTCAATTCTTTGAAAGAAATTGAGTGTCTTGTGCACTGGATGATAGCATTGCAACTAATGTTGCAAAGGTGTGCATACAACTTAAGAAGGAGGGGGCAAAACAGGCGCAGATACAACAAAAATCACACTGCGTCTTCTTATGAAGACGCGACTATTGCGTTGTTGCGCACTATCAAAATTTGTTCGAATTTGACTACCTCAACCCCCTTGTTCTTTTGTTAATATTAATACATACAAATTGTATGCGTCGTACATAATTAACACGCACATAGGACACACAATATGCTCAGAGCTGCACAGGGAATACAGATATGCACTGAAAATATGTCCATAATTCCTTTACGCATGCTCCCTATCAGGGTTCGAAATTAGCACACTTTAACCACTAGCCCGTCGGGCTAGCTTGACTCCTTTTCTACTAGCCCGAATGGACTGCTGACTTGCCCGAGAAAACGTGCGTCAAAAAGCTTAAAAACCTTGGTCCCTACAGAGAAAAGATAGAAGTGAACAATGCTTTTCTTTCAACTCACATTGACTGTGTGTGCATGTATTGTGTGCGGTAGTAGTACTGTAGTGACAATGTAACTGTAAATAAGTATAATCTTTCGTAAAGTTTTTTGTTAATTATGGCTTTTTAACCTTATCAAAGTGGATAATTATGCATTTTGGCTTGTGTAAGTGATGTGTAATAATGTATTTTTGAAAAGTCTACGGTATATATATTTTTTCTGGTTACCAACCCGGCGGGCTCGGAAAGATCAGTTTCAGCTAGCCCGGACGTAAGCTCTACTTGCCCTGGGCTAGTGGGCTTACGTTAATTTCGAGCGCTGCTTCCTATCTTTTATTGGTTGGAAAAAATGCTTATGTGCGTGCTACATTTTTGTCTAGACGCTCACAGAAATTGTGTTGTAACTTTATTTTTGAACGAAAAATGTGTATCCTTTTGGGATAGTAATTGCATTAGTACAATATTCACAATGTGTAAAACAAATTCAAGTTTCACTGTTCTGATTTTCAGGTTAAAATAAGTCTTCACATCGAAAATCAATTTGCCCAAAATTTTTGTGCAACTTTTTTGAAAACACATGTTGAAGCCTATAAACTTTGCTTAAGTGTGTAAATTTGTACGTATGTAATCGTTCATACTCTAAATGAATACTCTAATGGTAGTTGCATTAGTTGAAAATTTCTAAAATCGACAAGTTCTTTATTCTTTCCTTTCTTCTGTATAGCTTGTTTTAGAACTAATCTGTAAGGATGCCAAAACAACAACAAGATTACCAGTCCCTCCGGACAGAGCTCTTGCAAAACCGTAAACTGTTCGAAGATCCTGAGTATCCAGCAGTTGATCAGTCATTGTTCTTCTCTCAGAAACCTCCAAGGCCATTTGAATGGAAACGTCCTCATGTGAGTTTCAATCTTGATGTATTTTCCTGAAATCTTGAAAAAGAGGTTTAATGTACCAATAAATAGATAAAATGTCTATGTAAGATGGTGGCAGATCCAGGAGAACTTCCTGTCAGGAGGGGAGGGGGATGAAGAAGAGGAATATGTCCAAGCCCAAGGATTTAAGAAATGCTGCAACATGTGCCAAGTGCAATGTCTTGTGTGCAGTGTGGTTTGGGGGCCTGCTAAAGGGCCCAGGTGGGAGCCTGCTAAAGGGGATGGAGTGGGGCCAAGGACAAAGGATATTTTTAAGTGTGAAATGATTTCTAATAGTTTTTTTTTGTTACAGGTCTTTGAAGTCATGTGTTTTCCTGTTTTAGGAGATGAATTGTAACACACTACAAATGTTATCAGTTTCTCTGTCTGTTTCAAAACATTGTGTCAGAAAATAAAAAAGTAGTGAACCAACCTTAAAGTTGAGAGTGAAGTTGACAAGTTCTCCTGTCACAATCACTAATATACACATTTTCTTTAATGATACAAGTTGATTATTATTTGTCTTTCATGAGATACGTTAGTTTGTGTAGTACTGTATTGTAAGGTATGAAACAAGCAATGAAGCCATGTTGTAACTTGTAGTGTAGGCATAGTGATTTTGGACATTGATGATCCATGAAGCTTAAAGGTGCAGCAATGTAGATGGGAACAGTCTTTTTCACAAGAGCAGTGATCCCTAACAAGCTGACAGTAGCCCATACATTTTGTTTCTTTGTCTACTGTAAGTATTGATGATCTTCTGAAGTTTAGCCACTGGAACTGTTAAATTACATGTTTGTTCTTGCATGCAATGGAGAACTTTAGTCTCTCATTGGGCTGCTAAGTAATATTTGGAATTGAGGTTGTGTAGTAATTTTGGGTATTTGTTCCAGCAAGCTTGTTGCTGTCTGTCTACTCATGTGGTTACAAGAAAGGGGTGTTCCTAAGGTTTTGAACTGAGATAGATTTCACAAGTGAGTTCTTGGTAGCATCAAAAGAGAGACTAGGATTGAGCTATGTTTGTAGTTTTGGTTTTGTTTGATTGTATAAGAAGTGAATCAGGCCTATGAGACCAGATTGTTTATTTATAGCATAGATGGTACAAGTATAACTCTTTTAAATCCCCCCCCTCCCCTCCCTTCTTTCCCTGCAACTCAAATGGGTGATTAATTTTTGTTTATGAAAGATAAGAATTATTAAAACTTATTCGGGAAGTTTAGTTTTGCTGTGAAGACCTCTTTTTTAAATGACAGCCATTTTGTTACGGTATTTAATTAAGTACCTTTTATTTTACATAGTTTTGTAATATTTTTTTTTGTCCACATTTGAAATTGTTGATATACTGTACTGGCATGCTTTATGATAATGATACCTACAAAGGAAGTATTTGAGTGCACAAATTGAATTACTTTAAACTAAAGCCGCATGTGGATGTTAAAAGTGCCTAAATTATTTGTACAAAATATGACAGATTCTCAATGACAAAGCCAAAATCGTGATACATTCAAGGGATATCCATGTTGTATAGTGCATTGAATCCTGACGGCAGATATCAAGGGATATCCATGTTGTATAGTGCATTGAATTCTGATGGCAGATATCAAGGGATATCCATGTTGTATAGTGCATTGAATCCTGACGGCAGATATCAAGGGATATCCATGTTGTATAGTGCATTGAATTCTGATGGCAGATATCAAGGGATATCCATGTTGTATAGTGCATTGAATCCTGACGGCAGATATCAAGGGATATCCATGTTGTATAGTGCATTGAATTCTGACGGCAGATATCAAGGGATATCCATGTTGTATAGTGCATTGAATTCTGATGGCAGATATCAAGGGATATCCATGTTGTATAGTGCATTGAATCCTGACGGCAGATATCAAGGGATATCCATGTTGTATAGTGCATTGAATTCTGATGGCAGATATCAAGGGATATCCATGTTGTATAGTGCATTGAATCCTGATGGCAGATAAACCTAGGTTTGATAATAACAAGGTTTCACCCTTCAAACAACCCTAAATAAACATCCAGAGGCTTCTGTAGCCATTGTATATTGTTGTCAGGTTTCATTAAAACCTTTCTGTACTTTGCAATGCAAAAGGTATTTAGCAGTATTTATCAGGGCGCTAATTCTAATCTGAAAAATAAGAGGAGGGGGGAGGGGCAGGGGGTCATGCTGAATTGATAAAATCTGCTGAAAAGTAGGAAAATATGGCCCTGGATATTGGCATCCCTTCTATCAAGATTCAAATGTATCAAGTTAAAAGATACTGTATCTAAAAGAAAAGATAAACTTGAACATAAACAAAACATTTGAAAACCTGAAAATGAGTATCCACCAAGCACAAAGGTTAACCACAACCCTATTTACTTTGCCATAAAAATGTTTTTATTAGGCCCAGAAATGTCTTCGGGGCACTCACCAAACTTAACATCTATGAAATATAAATATAGAAAAGTATGTTCATATTGAATTCTTCCCATAATGTAAAGAGTTCAAAGACATTATCTGATAAAAGTTGTCATGAATGACAACTTTGATCCCATAATGTCTCCTAATTCCTGTGTAGCTTTGCTTTCAAGAGCTTTTTCATTCATAGATTATATCTCTTTGATAAAAAAGTAGTAGTGTGGACAAAAGGATGCATGTAATTTATATTTAGGTGCTTTAAGAGTCTCACACAGGGTTTACCCATTCATATTGATAGTCATAAACACATATTTTCTTGTATTGGTTGCTGATTCCAAAAGAACCGAGCCAAACCAAACTTTCAAAGTTACATACAATCAAATATAAGTTGAGCCTTGTGTCTAAAATTGATAGGAGAGAGTTATAGCTGCTTGCGGGGAAATGTTACAGTGATGGGAGTAATAAAAGCAACATTGGAAAAGCAAAACACTAAATTGAGGTGGTGTCCACTGTATTAAACTGACTGAATTGATGAAAGGTGGACATACTCAGGGGTTGAATTTGCCACTGTTCAAGAACAGTGCTTTTTATGCAGAAACTGAATTTTCAAACATCACTAAAGTACATGTTGTCAAACAAGATTTTCATAAAAAGAATTTCTTTCAGCAACAAAAAAACTATGACTGTATGCAACTGGATGATACATGATGATGATGATACATCATGTGCTGTACATGTTAATAACTAATTATTAATAACTGACATACATATTTGCACATATTGACCAGTAAAGTACAGTAGTTGTAAATTAAGCCCATTTTGAAGAAAGGAATTTGTCTGTTATTGACGAAAATTTGGAACAGTGAAATCTGATCCGGAACAGTATTACTTGAGAAAGTACTGTTCTGTGGATCAGTGGCAAATATTTTTAATTTTGACTCCTGACACTGTCCTTGCATTAAATGCTCATTTATTTTGTGATTGCTGTCTTGTTACTTGGAAGTTTGTCTTAAAGGATTAGTTCAGTGGTCAAGCATGTCCATCTTATTTGTAAGAGAACTTCAACAGAAACAAACTGGTGAAGAAAGCATTACAAAAATTGTATTCCATTAAGGACCTATTCAAATTAAAGCTCTGTATTATCTTGTGTAGAAATGACTGGTGTAGTAAGTCTACTATGGAAAGTTGGCATCTTCATCCTCACATTCTTGAAAATTGTTAATGTAATGTAATCAATTTTGGGGCCATCCTCAGGCTCCAATATATTTTATTCAGAGCCTTGGTAGGGTGTTAAGGTCCTGTTGTCTTTTTATTATCATAGGCCACCATATTACCTGGTGTCTGTGTTTCTGCATGCATATTCATATTTTATGCCTCTTTCTGGTTGCTATGGGGGTCCAACATCACCTTGCCACAGCTCCCCTGCTGAGGTTTCTTATCATTTAACATAGCTTTGCTTATTCGGGGGCGTTCTAGTTCTCGTTCTATTTCTAGTTCATCCAAGTTTAGGGTTTTTTGGTGCATACTCACTCAGTTCTCATCTTAACTGGCCCATTTTTGGTAGTCATGTTCCAAAATATGTTATTTTACTGCTTTCTGCTGTGTTCTTAGGCTCCCTTTATATTTTTAAGGCAATTCTTGTCCTTTCTACTAGACTTGATCTTGCCTCATTGGCCCTCTTAGCCTGGGCATTGCTATATTGCCATTTACGTCCGCAATTTGTGTATGTAAGCTAGCCCTGCCTCGGACTGATGTCATTCTGTCACAGCCTTTTGTTATGTTATGTTTTGTCTTGTTTATTTTGACCGACCCTTGTTAAGCATAGCTTTGTTTTATGGCTTTGTTTCCTAAATTTTGTGGCCTATTTTACCTATATTCATGCTATGTATGATATACGCCTGCCTTAATTTAGCTCAAGGATATGTTTTTCATATTTATATCTTAATCGCCGGCCAGAGGTTTTGGGCCCGGTGGGCATTTTTGCCAACATTTTGTCATGTATTAGGCCATCAATTTGGCTGGTTTCGCCATCATTTTGGCATGTTATTTGGGCCATCATTTTGGCCGATAAGTTTAAATTTTGTGGCAGGTTCTGCCAAAGTGGTATTTTATTTTGTGGCAGGTGTTGCCAATCTTATTAGTAATGGTTGTGGCATTTGCTGCCATTGAACTTTATTCCGTTGCTTCTTGTCATTTCTGCCAAGTGTCTGAATAAAGAAAGTTTATTAAAAAATGTCACAATTTATATTATTTTTCCTCAAACTTTCTTTTAAGTGGTACATGTATATCATAAATACCTTGTAGATTCATTTTTACTACTTTTTGACATATTCCATGCTTTTCAAGCAACAAAATTACAGGACAAAATATGATAGAATACATAAATAAAGACTTTAGGGAATCTAAGGCTATGACATCATAACTAGTCTGATTTCAGTCGTTTCTACACAAATGATAGTACCAAACTTTAAACTTGAATATCTCTTAACGGAATAAGAATTTTGAATGCTTTATTCACCATTTTGTGTCATTTGAAGTCCTCTTCTATATACGATAGACTTGCTTGACCCCTGAACTAATCCTTTAAGAATATTACATGATGGCACACTTCTTAAGGACAACCTTTGAATGTTGGTAGGGTAGGGACGGAGGAGAAAGTTAACGATTCTACCTACTTGTGGTTTCCATCTTCTGATGATATCAAAAGTTGTTTGTTGGTACTTTCAAATGTTTTAGTGCTAAAAATGTATCTAATAATAATCTTCCGGATAAAATTATCTCCTTCCTTCATCATGCCTCCCTCTACGACCATATTTAATTCTCCTCTTTCACCCCCTCTCTACTTTGTTTTTGTTTCAACCATGCACCTCCCCTCACGATCACAGCTCTCTGACCTTTTGCCCTTAAATTTCTCTCATTCTCCCCCTGTTTCCTTTACTTCCTACCTCTAGAATGATCTGACCTCTCAGGCACAATTTGACCTTAGTTGTTGTGGTGCCGTTAAGCCATCATCAAACAAACAAACAAACCAATAATAATAACTTAATCAAATAAAGTTTCTAATACTTTGGAAAGATGTTGCATCAAGATTAATATGACAATCAAACATAATGTTCGTAAATGTTGAAATTTTAGATCATGGAGAAAAAAAGGTACCAAAGTTGCACATGGCTGACTGTATGGAGTCCATTCAGTGGAATGTGACCTGTACATGTATTTCACCTTTAGGTGACTATTTTCATCCCTCTTTTATAAAAGGTTGACCTTACTCCCACATCAGCTCAAAGGCCTGTTCCATTGAAAGACTGCATCAACAAGCTATGCAGAACCAATGGTCTTATTTTCTATTGTTATTGCTTCTATCTACTGTACTCTAATGAAATATTCACACCTTTAAAAAACTGATTTCCATGGAGAATTATAAGATATATGTAATATGATTTAAAATGTGTATAGGCTTATTCATATGAAGAACTGTACTGTACAAGTTAAGTCTTTAGACGTTGCTTAATGGTTTTGTGGGTGTGTCATTTTGTGGTTATCTACATTCAGTTTGAATGTTGTACAGTAGGTCTTGTTGTAAACCTGTACAAATGTTGTTGAATTCTGATATTGTACCTGCGTGAGAATTTGTGGTGCTAAATGCCTTTAAATCTGAATTAAGTGCTTTCACAAACAGGAATCAAGACTTTTTTAAAACCTGTAATATTTAAACTTAAAAGCAGCACCTAAGGCAAAATTTGAATTAATGAAAAGCAGATTTCCCTCAAAATCTGTTTATATTTTTTGTAAAGCAGTTTTTGTTTGTTAATTTTATATTTTTCATATTTGTAATATTATTTGTGGTATGGCTCTCCATTTACTAATTTACATCCTATTTTCCGAGTTTGAATTAATTATATTGAAAAATAAAAATTGTGACAGAAATAATACTAATATAGTGAATACATCTTTATACACTTCTCTCTTTTGCAATTTAATGTACTTTTAATAGCACAATTACATGGGGGACGTTTATAGAGCACATATTTTACTACATATACTGCTGTTTACTCAAGAATTCTATTATGGAAAAAAAAGGTTAAATGCATCAGGTGTTAATTAAATTTGTGACAGCAACTGCAGATGCCTCTCAGAAAAAAAATCAATTTAAAAAGTGGCACATGATATCAAAGTCAACTTTAAAAGCGTGATTATTTTAACCTCATTAACCTTATATAGATAAAAAAAAACACAGAATGATAGATAGCATGGTAAGAATTTGTCATGTTTGTCTCATGATTGGTCCTTAATTATTCAGAATAGTTTTATTCTGAGGTACCTAGGATTATAACTAAAATCCCAGAGCTTCACCACCACCAGCCTTAAGGGGGCCTGTGGATCCTAAAGCCTTAAGGGGGCCTGTGGATCCTATGCCGAAAAGGTGCAGCACTTCTCGTTCATTAATGTGCCCTTCAACAAATCTAGCACTCTGTCCCTTTTCAAATCAAGCTAGGGAGTTGGGTACCAGAAAGAGCTTTAAATTCTGAACAAAATACTTGTTCAATTTTGGCAAGAGCACCAGTAGTTTCCAACTTATTTTTTAATGTATGTAAAAAGCTGTGATGTACAGTATGATAGAGAGGAATCTGTAATTCTTTACATTTCTGTCCTAAATTTCAGTCACAGTCACTAAAAATCACCAGACTGTATCTCCTGCTAAATATTGATGGAGATTCAAAACCTCTTTGTCATATTCAGCCTCTCCCTTTCAAATAACATTGGTGAAAGATTGACAAACAATAAGTTAATATAAAAAAATCATTGGTTTTCCTCTGTGGATGTTATGAAAGTTCAATAAAATTTGCATAATTTATTATGATAAGGCCTTGAAATTCAAAATGCTGTAAAATTGTCAATTTTTACCCAATTTACATGAAATATTTTGCTGTTTTCATGGTTTATAGCATATATATTTTCTTCCAATAAAGGTCGAGTTCCTGTTCATAGATTTTTACAAAGCACTTGTACTATGCATTTACATGTATATACATGTTCATTGTATATGTACTGTACATATTAATTGGGAGGTTATTTCTTCTGACTTTTAAGATCTACTGATATGCAATACACAATGATAATCTTTTCAGCTCACATCAGCTGGTACAATCCTCAATACTAGCCCACTTGATCCAGAACCATGGGAACCTTAAACAGTTGTATTAAAGGAATAGTTCAGTGGTCAAGTTTAGTTGTGATGTCATAGCTTTAGATTCCTCAAAGTCATT
The DNA here is from genome assembly GCA_020152595.1 of Chiridota heheva. Lineage (NCBI taxonomy): Eukaryota > Metazoa > Echinodermata > Holothuroidea > Apodida > Chiridotidae > Chiridota > Chiridota heheva. The sequence continues at coordinate 2,700,312 of JAIGNY010002620.1, read as the reverse complement.
ATGTATTTTGTCTTATTTTGTCCTGTGATTTTGTGGCTTAAAAACCATGGATATGTCAGGAAAGTAGTCAAACAGAAACTTGTAAGGGTTGTAAGGGTAATTATAATTTTCCACGTGAGGAAAGTTTAAGGAAAAATAATTCAAATAGTAAAAATAATTAAATAAATGTTCGTTAAAATACATTAGCAATTGTTAAGAATGTAAGGATGAAGGCACCAAACTTCCATAGTAGACTCACCACACCAGTCATTTCTTCACAGATAAGATTAAACTTGAATATCTCCTGGATGGAATCAGATTTTTGAATGCTGTCCTCACCATTTTGTGTCTCGTTAAGTCCTCTTTCATATAAGATAAACCTGCCTGCTTGACCTCAGAACTAATCCTTTTATAAAGCAATTACTCTACAGCAATTAATGTATACCTAGTGAAAGTCTGGTTTTTGTTTGATTTGGTTGGAAAATTAAAATCAGGAAAGTTATAACAAAATGGTAAACACAAGACTCAATTTGAAAGTGGATACACATTGATATTTGTTATTGCAACATACATTGTAAAGATCAAAGCGCTAGTGCCACAATACACCTTATGATTACTTGAAAAGATTATCTTTTCATATCAAATTTGAACAAATGTTAGAACAGGCTTAAACTCCCCATACCCACCCCTTTAGAGGCTGCAGTGCATCCCACTTTATACACCCATATATACCCAAAGTGAATACCTTTATCAAATACCATACTTTATGTGTATATGTACATGTGTACAGTACATCTTGATATCAGACTACCTTCCCAGCTGTTGTCGTGATAATAAAATAATACCTTGTTATTTGCTCCAGTTTTATCCTCCAGACTAGGTTCATATTTTGGGGAATGCCATTAATTTGGAATTACTACCCTGGCATACAGTATGTATGTGAACTTTCCCTATGTAGTCCTTCATACTTGGAAGACCTTTGTAGTGCTGTTAACCTTCTTCCTCAAGAGAACAGACATTATAACTTGCCCTTTTGACTTATTGATGAAAGAAAACCTAAGTTTCAAAACTTGTACCAAGTTTGATTCATTTTGTCAGGATTGGGGGTGTGACAATATGTGGTTACACCCTCTTTACATGGAGCATGTTGTATTCATTTCTGGATCAATCTCTGGAAACTCGTGATTGAGACTTTTTCTTTCACTGTCCTTTTCTTCTTATAAATGCAAACTCAAGACAGATCTCTATTTTCTGAAAAGAATAAAAACGAGGATTATGAATTCAGAGTTTCTTATGATTTCAGCTTCTTTTCTGGCTTAAAGGAGACAAAGTCTGATATAATTTTATTTCATATGATAGAGGGTTAAAATTTAAACCAACTACCAAAATCAGCAAGTCACAATCTCATTCTTATCTTAAATTATTCATCTTTTAAGTTGACACATGGAGGGTGCCATCGTCAATTCTGTATTAAAATCTTGGGCATGATGAAACTTATTTTCTCAACAGGGTCAAGAATTATAATGTTTTCTTTATAAATTAATTGTACTCAAGTTTTATTCCAAAATGATGTAACACAAAGTTTTAACAGAATGTTTTGATAATTTCATGTATTTACAAAATGTTTGTGACCTTTACAAAAGGAAAACAATTTGTCATAAGCTTGAAAACTTTAGATCATTGTTTATAAAGAAATACAAAGCATTCCAACATTAGTAATTGGGTTGATGACATCATTTTCTGCATGTTCTTTATGTCCCCTTTAAGCTGAACAAAAGAACTTGTGTAACTTTCTCTCACATGTGAAACAAATGTGTTAACATGGACAGTAATATACAATAAAAGTAAACACTTTCTGACAAATTACAACCAATCATTAAGTGCCATGGAAGTGACTAGCACACGGTACCGTACACACGCAATGTGTACAATACGTACTTGATAAAAGGATCCACAACCGGATGTGACGTGAAAGATATGTAATTTTATTTTGTAATGAAAAATGTGTTGTAGATAGGGTAACCCAGTGGAATTTAGCGCACCATAAGGTTCTTGCCTTATACTGAAAAACTGATTAGTGCCATCATTTTCTACATGTCTGCAAGTTATGATAAGCCTGAAGTGTTGGTCAAGGGCTGCTATAACGTCAAATAATTTAACGAGTGAAAAAGTCTAGTTTTACATCAACAACCTTAAAATATAGATGCTGTAAAATAGTACTTAAAGCATTTTTCCCACAAAATGACATAGGAATACCTCACAGCAAGGAATAACTTGTTTCCAAGGTTTTTATCATTTTTAACGATGCCGTGTCAGTGGTTAGGATTAATTTCCCATTAGCCTAACATAATATGATACCAACTGAAAGCAGTAGCCTTAATGAGAAGGAGGGGGGGAATTGCAGTCGTGAAGTGTGCAAATGTCGTATACCAGTTTTGCGAAAAAATGTTATTGTAGGCCTATATGTTTTTTTTATAGTTTCCTTCTTAGTTTAGTCGGGGACAACACTTAAGCAATTAATAATGTTTCAATCAATGATCAATCACTTGATTTCTGCTAAAAAATAATGCATTTTATCCAACAAGGTTATCATCAAAATAATTTATAGCAGTAACAAAAAGCTTTTCCCACCTTGTCTGCAATTGTCAGCACAATTAATCATAAATACACAATGCAAGGCCACGTGCAACTTTAAGGAACTGAATGGCAGTAAATACTGCAATAATCGTCATACATACTATATTTGCACATATTAAATTTTGCCCATTCTGCAGAAAGGAATTTGCCCTGTTTTTGGCTAAAAAGTTGGAACAGTGAAATCTGACCTGGAACAGTATTTTTTAAAAAGTAAAGTTCCATGGAAGAGTGGCAAAAAAATTGAATTTTGACCCCTGGTAGCTCAACATATATTTTGGATGGTTACAAGCTGGTGGATATTTATTGGTGGGTAATTAATTCGAGTAGCACTGGCCTGGGGTTGTTAGGAAAGAAATCCATGTTTGATGTTTTTATTATTTTGGAAATGCAAGCTGGAGCTTTAATTTTGATGTGATGCTAGAACATCAATGATGTAGTATCTCAATATATGTTTTGGGGTGGGTATAAGACTGTGGGATGCTATTATTGATTAATTTTGATTCGTTAATTGCAATAATTGATTTTTTGCTCAGAATAGCTAATATATTAGCAATATGAGGAAAATATGCCATAGTTAAAATCATGTCTTGTTGCAAGGATGTAAAATCCATCTTTATTCTATACAACAGTATTTTGCTGTTACTATGGCTGTTTATGATTTAAGATTGACTCAAAAGAAAACATTGATAATATAATTTGCATCATATTGCTGTTGAGGCTGAAGTTTCTGTGTTTATTTGAAAAACAGTTCTGACATAAGCAAATGATTTGAAAGCTCCAATATGCAGTGGGGCAACTAGAGTCCTGGGGGCCCATGGAGATTTTGGCCACTGCAGCAATGTCGGAACCACGGCAGCAAGGGGGGTGGGGGGTGAACTGCGCCTAGCCCTAGAGTGAGGGGCAGAAGGTGCCCTTTTGAAATTGCGCGGATGGGGCAGGAGGTGCCATTTTGAAAGTTAAGGGTAGGCCGTTCAGGAGGTGCCCTTTTGAAATTTATTTGAATTGTTTTTAGGCCATTCTTGAAGCTTGAAAACAAATAGAAATCCACTCACTCACAAATACTACATAATACGTAGAGGTTGTTACATACATTTAGTATTTATTTGACACAATTAAAGCATATCATTTACCAGGGTCATCGACACAGAGGGGCATGCCCCCAGTGATTTCTTAAGCAGCAATTCTCAAAAGAAACATTTGACCTATTTGCCTGATGGGTAATTGTAACATTGGTCCTGGCTCCCCAATCTCAAACCCATAGGTGGAATTTGCCTACCGAAAGTGGGGGAAAGTCAAAAGTGTGTTGGGGGTAGGAGGGGGGAGGGGTCACATAATCACACTAAGATACATCACATCACCATACAAAATTACCCATTTAGACAAAAACGTGAGGGTGAAGAACTTCCCCCTTGCTCTCTCCCACCTATTTTCAAACCATACGATCATGGGACACTAGGCACGTTTCAATTTCGAAAACTGACAAGAGTGCCCCTTTTAAAATGAAAAGTGCCCCTCAATTACTGTCAAAAAAGCACCCTTGTTCTTGATTTTCTGCTTCCTCCCCTTTACCCCGAGCTCCTTCTGATACCCATGGCGCTTTGGGTCCCCTAACAAAGATATTGCTGTGTCATGTTTAGGGCTAGACCCAAATCGATTTTGCGCAGGACCTTTCCGGACATTCCCAGCCTTTTGTTGCACCGCTGCTAATCAAACTTGTATTCCTTTTCTATGTCATATACCCACCCCCAAAAGATATTGAGCTACTGCATCATTGATGTTCTAGCATCACAACGATATTAAAGCTCCCGCTTGCATTTAAAAAAAAAACATCAAACATGTATTTCTTTCCTAACAAACCCAGCCTACTTGAGTTAACTATCCACCAATAAAACAGACTTGTAACCATCCCATAATATATTTTGTGATCATTCTTGAAGCTTAAAAACAAATTGAAATCCACTCACTAACAAGTATTACAAAATACATAGAAGTTGTTACTTACATTTAGTATTTATTTCACACAATTAAAGTATATCATTTTACTGGAGGCACTGCCACCGAGGGCTGTGGTGGGAGGGGACATGCCCCCAATAATTTTGTAAGCAGCAATTTAAAAAAAAAAGCCTCAGTTTTTACCTATTCGCGCGATGGATATTTGCCAACATTGGTCCTGGCTCCCGGGTGTATTTCAAACCTGAGGCAGGATTTGCCTACCGAAGTAGGAGAAAGTCAAAAGTATGTGTGCGGGGGGAGGGAGGGGGAATTACAAAAGTATGAATTTGGACAAAAGTTGAGGGTGTGGAAAGTTTCCCCTTGCTCCCCTCAAATCCCCCAATGCTCAAACATAAGTAGGAACCATGGGGCTAAGAGGCAAGATTTCTGCACTTTCTTTTGAAAACTGACCAAAGTGCCCTTTTCCTAAAATGAAAAGTGCCCCTCAATTACTGTCCAAGAAGCACTCAAACTTTTAACTACCACCAACAAAAGCAGGCTTATACTTACCCCAAAATATATGTTGAGCTACTACATCATTGATGTTCTAGTTAAAATTTCTTTCAAAGTCCTCTTTCATAAAAGATAGATTTACTTGACCCCTGAACTAAATTTTTAAGATAACCATGATTTTATGCATCAGTTATTACAGTCTTCTATCATCTGCATGCAAACAAAAAACTTCTTGTGAGTTGTGTGTTTTGTGGTAATGCATGTGTGTGATTTGAAAGGTGGTTTTTATCAGTGTGTTATTTACACTTTGGTGATTTTTTAGCCAGAGATACTCAATGCGCTATATGGTTTAAATAGCCTACCCAGGCTATTTTAACCATTCTTAAGCTTTTTAATATTTTTGAAACCCAAGTGATAACCTAAACGAGCTATCAAATACAAGTGATAATATTCCAATTTGACTACATATTGGGAGAAATCCCAAACGGGATATCAAGCTCGATTAGCATATGTGCTAGATGGTATTTTAATGCTCCTGCCAATAAAAACATGGGTTTTTTTTCAATCGGAGATATTCAGCGGTATTTCCCAAGCCAATCTTATTATATATGCTGAATTTAATCGAATTGTGCCGAGCAAAATTTTTAGTGAATTTTGAAGTGCAAAATTCTTTACTTCGCACTTATACAAACTGTTGCTGCATCCATGGATCGATCTATTTAAGGCAAACATGAAAACACTATAGAATGTTGAATAAATGCTTAGGGCTAGATAAACGCTGCAAAAATCTGAATTTGGGGCTTGTCTCGATTAAGTTCAAAATTCCTTGAAGGGATGTTGAGCTAAAAAGTACCTGGCATTAGAGCATTGAGTGTGTGACATTCACTTACATTCATGATGCACAGAAGTTTTGAATAGTAATGGAATGTTTGGTCACCACTAAGTTTTTTTTCATTCTCAAAGCAGCTGCACCAAGTTTCGCTTTACCATAACATGTTGTAGGGGGCTAAAGTGCATTGGTTCATTCTTCAAAGAACTACATTTAAGTAGAAGATAAGCAAACAATACAAAGGTTATAGCCATTAATTCCATTTAGGCCTATGTAAATGAAAAACAGATTTATATGATTAGTAACGCAGCTAATTTAAGCAAAACTCACTTACGGCGGGAAATGGACATGCACAATTCAAGTGCATATTTAAGACATGTAGAATATGCTTACCTTCTTTGGTAATTAATTATCTTACAAGGTGATAAGTGTTGATAATTGCTGTTAAACCTCAACAAACAAACAAAATGATAATAATTGAAATCTATGAGGTCATTGTAACCCACTTTCGGTTTGTAAAATTAACTCAAAAATAGGTCAAATAAGTTAAAGAGGATAAACTAATTGTTCAAGTTTATGGACAAGTGTTATGAACGCTGACGACGAGTGAACACACAATTACAATGACGGGGCCGTCGCCTGCGTATACGGTTATGATAGTAACAATGCTATCACGAAATGCTTAATACGACCGGGAGGAGAACACCAGTACGACGTACGGACAGACATAACATCGAACAAAATTGGAAATAGACTGCTGTGAGCCTGTGACACCTTGCTTTGTTCAAGTGATATTGAAAAGTTTGCAAGAAATGGCATATAGAAGAATGCAGTAGAGGAGCAAAGCCACACCCACTGTTTCTTAAACAATTGTTAATGAATTGCATTGAAAATTTAATTAAATTTTGTTACAAGGGGAACCTGTTTTCAAATTTTCTCTTGGTAGTAAATCACAGTTACTTTACTAGACTCTTGCTTTAGTACTTTCTCGACATATGCCTATAAGTCAACAAATATCAGAGAGTTTTAATAATATACTCAAATTCTTTTGAACGATCTGAACATGTAATGTTGCTTCTAGTCTGATTTCAGTCATTTCTGAAATAGAACTTTAAACAGTGAATCTCTACTTAATGTAATATATTTTCGAAAACTCCTTATGATTGTATTCGTTTTTTGTCCTAGATAATATACAGAGAACCTATTTGACCAGTTAACTATGATAGCTTTTTAATTAAAATAGGAGAATGTACATGTAAACATGATAATGATGGAAGAACATTAATCGTTTTATAAAATGACTATTACTTTTATTGTAAAATATTTTTAAAAACTAAATTTAGATATCAATTTTAGAATTTAAAAACAACCTTTAATTTGAATACTGGTGAGCAAAAATCGAACAGCAATTAAACATCAAATTAAAACATCACTGACAACATAGAAATTGGATTTTTGATACTGAATTGTAGAACATTACGTTATTAATTGACACTGCATTAACCATTACCATAAAACAAAAGAATGAAACAAATGATGGAAACTTTAAAATTAATTTCTAACAAGTATATGAATATTCATTAAATATTGTAATTTGTTGGTATGCAACATAATAATGTCAGCATTGGTGATTAAAGAACCAATCACAAAGAAACAATTTCTTTTTTACTTATGTTCGTACACGCTGCAGCTGTTATAGTGTGTACACAAACAATGCTTTGTCAAGGTCAGAAACCTCACTGTACACATGCATGTGCTATATACACACATGCATGCTATATAGAGACATACGTTGAATGCACAGCTCAGAATCTAAACATACTAGGCCTACTGTACTAGTAACAACTAACATACAGACTGACAGATATATTTACCATTTGAAGGATTTAAAAGAATATACATAAATGTTTAAAAATGCAAGATTAATTAAATATCATTTTGTTTATCTGACTTTTAACTCAGGCTTGTAGTGTTTTATTTCGTGTGTATGTTGATATTTCCACAGAACTTGCATACACATATCTTTTTGTAGGCAATTTCAAGCTTAGGCCTTTGTCGTCTGCTGGAGGCTTTTCTTCATGAGTATATTAGGCTCAGATTTAGTTGCTTTCATTAACTATTAACTGTCTTATTCTCTGATTCCTTTAATAAACTCTATGTCAAATTTCGAATCAAAATTATGTTCTAACCCTTTTTCCTTTGACATTTTTAATGATTTTGGTGACAGACAAGTAATCGAACGTACAGTTGTTGTGGTTATTATATAATATCTATAATGTAATGTAATTTAAAACGCCGCTCCTGAAATAAATTGAATCAGTCCGCGTGGAATACATTATCACCTTAGCACTGTCGCAGGGCATTACACGTACTGTATATAATGCACCCGTTGCCGTGGTCGAAACAAGGCAGATGTAAATACCTACATAGTCATTTTATTACTCTTTTTATTCATCCCTTTCTTTGGTCACACAGTAAACCTGCTGCATTGATTCAATTTACTGTGATCATTGAAAGAGCCAGTCATGACATGACCTTTTTCAATCAATGCACCTAAAATGGGTATTCATCCATGATGTTTCATTGTTACCTTTGGAGGGCAAATTTATCACAGCATTTTGATCCAGTTACTTTTTAATAAAGAGGTATTCATTGAACACATTGCCCATGTATTGCCATTATACTCATAAGCAAAGCAAGTATTATTTTATATTTGCACTCTAACTTTGGAATAGATAAAGTTAGGGATTGAAAATGCATAGCTTTCCCTGTTAACTGGTCTGTTTTGTGTAATGAAATGTTGAGAGATTTTAATCATGAAACTTGTGTTGGTTTTGATGAAGCTTTGTTTGACATTTTATACAAGTATTCCTTTATTCTGCCACTTCATTATTCCATCTACTGTATAGATGTACACACTTATCTAAACAACATAACTGTGTCTCCACTTTAATGAATTTGACCTAGTTTAGGACTTGGTTACCAATGTATTGTTTTTCCTTTTTAATTTCATATGATACCCATCATTACATCAATTTACACCGTATACCCACTAGCCCTGTCCACTCCTTGTATAGCTTGATGTAGAACCAGGGACATCACAAATAACATATTCCTGGTAGAACTAACCTCAGCCCAGTGTCATTGCCATTTGGTCTTCTCTGGTATTTCAGATATATACCCATCACAGTGCCTTAGTTCATGAAACCAGGGAGTTGTCTAAATGATAACTCCAGGTTCAACAGTACACAACTGTATAACCTGACCCTGCATAGAGTATCACAGCTTCTTTTCAAGGATAACAGATCTCTGCTGCTCCATATAAATATTATAGTTCATTTCAGTATTCTCTAGGGATGTCTTGAATTTCAGCTGTGAGAGGATGCAGAATATGACTTTACTGTTAGTTTCTGAGGTACATGTAAGCATGGAGATACTAGTATCTCCATGATGTAAGCATGTTATTAAGAGATAATGGATTAGAACATACAGATTGCCCTCAGGACAAACTGGGAAACTGTGGCAGGTGAAATTGCCAGATCAGGGAATGTAAAGCAATGAAAACTGATGTGAAAGTGTTTAAAGCAAATTATGGCTCTTTTCAAAAGTATTCATAGATTAATGCGATATATCATAGAGCTGTGGAAATTTTGAACAATATTTAAAAAATCACAGATATCTTGGAAAATAAATGGAATTAACTTATTATAGCATACTTAAAATAAGTCATTAAGCTGAAGTGTGGTTTTTGTAGTGGAAAATGTAGTCATAATGTACCTTGCATGCTCAGTGGGCCTTTTAGAAGCATCGTACCTATACCATTTATATTATCTTAACTTAAAATATGGTCTGTTTTGATATGTACAGGACCTTCAAATACAACAGTAAGATATAAGAAATAATTATTGAATCCTCTTGGTTCCTTAAAAGAATAAGAAACTACCACAATTAATTATTATTATTATTTTTTTTTAAAAGTATTTAAGCATTGGGGACATCTTCCAATAATCTCCTCCCCTCCCTCTCCCTCCCCCGTGATCACTGCTAATGGTCTACATACAGTAACTTCTTTTAGTTAGTGGAATTTTGTAATATTATTTAAAATTCTTCATACTTGAACAACCCCAGATGGTAAAATCATTATAAGCAAAAATGAGAATTTTAAAGCCTGCCGTATAGCTTTAATGGTCTGTGTCATATTTTACTGTATGCGAACTGCATGCCATAACCTTCTTTGGTAGATAGGTCTGAGCTGATGTGTGGCTTATGTGGAACACCCGCAGGGGAACTAATGGCCTCTAAAAGCATAACATAGAAAGGTGAGCTGGCTAGGGAGCTACATTGGTAGAACTATTTTTAGGATTTCTAAATCATTGTTTATATGTGGATCATAGGCGTGACTAGGGAAGATAAGGTGCTGTTAGATTTGAAAGGTGGAAGATTTCCCCAGTTTACATAATGAAAAGTGAACCTTGTCATATGATTATATTGTTCATTTACTTGTTTAAAATCTTTCAAATTTTACCTACCTATGATATTTCCTGGACGAAAGGCTAGTAGCCTGAGATTCCAGACCTAGAAGTGTCAAGTAATTCGTGACTCTCGGCCTTGAAGTAAAAGCGAAAAGCCCGATTACACCAGTGCTTTTCCAGCCTGTTCTTAAACAAATTCAGATTGCATGCTTCCACAACCTCCTTTGTTAAATTATTCCATAATTTGCAAATCTGATTGGAGAAAAAATTGGGTTGAACGCTTGTGAATGAATGTGATTGAAGAATTTTCTTGTTTTTAGAACCTCTTGTTCTAGTATTATTACAAATAGGTAATAAATTTGCAAGTCTTGAATCATATATATGTGAGACCATCTTACATACTTCAATTATATCACCTCTTGCTTTTCTGTAAGTTAATGTTGGTAGATTCAGATTATTAGGCCTGTCAGGATATGGCAGATTACGCAAATGTGGAATAAGTTTGGTGGCTCGTCTTTCAACATTTTCGATCAACTCAATGTGTTTTTCTTTCTTTGTTGGGTGCCAGACACAGTTTAAAAATTCCAGACGAGGTCTTACAAATGCCTCGTATAGTTGGACTAGAGAGGTTTTGTCAAGATATGTGAATGATTTGCGGATGAGTACAAGTATCATATTTGACTTTCTCGTTGATGTGAGCTTCAAAAGTAAGCTTGGAGTTAAAAGTTACTCCCATATCCTTCTCATTAGTTACAAATTCAAGATTGTGATTCAACATGGTGTAGCATAAATCACTTGAAGGAGAACAATGTGCAATTTTTTTGTCTGGGTGAAATTTCAATAGCCATTTAGAAGACCAGTTTGACAAGGAGTCCAGGTCAGCTTGCAAGATATTATGGTCTTGAGCTGACCTCATGGGCCTATAAATCTTAGTGTCATCTGCAAAGAGGTAAATTGAAGAACTCACAGTGTCAGGGAGATCATTTATATATATATATAATGAATAGGATCGGACCCAAAACACTACCTTATGGTATACCACTGGTCACTGTCACTGAATGAGAAGTACAACCATTTATTAAAACACGCTGTGACCTTTTTGTAAAAAAGGATCTGATCCAGCTATATAATGGTTCAACAATACCATATAACTTTAATTTATGAAGCAGAGGTTTAGGTGGCACCTTGTCAAAAGCTTTCATAAAATCGAGATATACGATGTTTACTTTCTCATTATTTTTCCATGCTAGGTACAGATCATCTAAAACCTTAATTAATTGTAGAGAAGTAGATCTCCCTTTCATGAAACCAAACTGTTAAGGAATAATTAGATTGTTGTTATGAAGATGTTCCATCAAATGGTCTCTAATATTCGATTCCATGGTTTTACTTACAACACTTATTAGGCTTACAGGGCGATAATTTGATGCTAAAGATCTGTTGCCCTTCTTGAAAATAGGTGAGATATTAACCACCTTCTAATCATCTGAAATTGTCATATTGTCTAAGGACAGTTGGAACAAAGTAGTTAGGTATGGAGCATTGGTATCAAAACTCTTATATAAAATCCTTAGATGGATACCATCTGGTCCCGCTGACTCAGAAGTATTTAAACATTTAAAAATTTTAAGTACTGTATCATGTGATATGAAAATAGAACTGAGAGGAACTTGAAAATTTCATTTCTCAAAGTCAGGCATTTTATTATCATCTTTAACTGTGAATACACTCATAAAAAAATGAGACAAGACCTTGACTTTTTCTAGGTCAGATATAGTTAATAATGGTTTACCATGCTCATGGACCTAACTGGTCTGCAAGTGGGCTATGCCCTGTTTAAAGTTTGTCCTAGATTTGGCATAACCCCAAAACTTTTAGAGTTTGACTTAGCTTCAGATGCAATCATTTTTTCATGTTCAATCCATGCTTCTCTGGTCATAGCACGCACTTGAGTTCTTACACGACAATACTCTAAATACTTCTGGTGATCTTTAGTCTCAACATATCTCTGCCAAGACCTCTTTTTTTCCCTTACTTTTTTAAGAATATCCTTGCTAAGGGGAGTGGGCCCATACAAAATTGTCTGCCCTGACAATGGCCTTACAGTACCCTGACACATGAGCCTGACAAGAGCCTGACTCCCCCTGTTAGTTCAGAATTAGCTAAACAGCCTTACAGGAGCATTACACCAGCATTACAGTAGCCCTAATTTTGGACGAAATATTTAAATTAGTTGAACCTGAAAAAGAGGCTGATACACCCTGGCAAGAGCAAGACACTGGCCTGACAACAGCCTTACCCTTGTATTGCGAAATTGTCTGCCCTGACAATGGCCTTATAGTACAATGACACATAAGCCTGACAGTTAACCAACCTTACAGGAGCGTTACACCAGCACTACAGTAGCCTTAATTTTGGACGAAATATGTAAATTAGTTGAGGCTGACACACCCTGACTAGAGCAAAACACTGGCCTGACAACAGCCTTACCCTTGCACTAGCCCTTCCCGGCCATGAGCATGAAAAATAGTCTTACCCTTACTAATCCTGACAGCAACCTTACTCATCCTGACAAGTTGTACTGCATGTATAGATGGGAACATGATGTCAACGTGCTTGTCTTTAGTAACTCTGTCATGCTACAGTGACTTAACCCCATAAGTCTGATGGAAAACCAGGGGAATACCAGACTTAATTAAAGTACCTTGAGTTGATATATTCTTACCTCAAAACCCATGATCAATAATCCTTTAGAAAACACCGACAAACGCAAAAAAGTACACACATTTTGCTTTTGGCTACACTATTGATCTATTTCAGTTCAAAAACATTTATACAATTTTAAGAATGGACTTGTAGCAACTACTGTAAGATTATGTTTTGGTTTAAATGTAGATTTCATACAGCAGGCAAAAGAGTGAAATCAGAAGCATGCAAGAAGGATGTTACAGATTTGATAAGAAAATAATAAGGAACATATTTTTAAATAGTTTGATGTATAAAGTAAACTATGTATGGATATATTCTTCTATTCTAACCAGCATTGCCAGAACTCATTCTACAGCTGATAATGGAGTGAGTGAGAGAGGAATCACAAAATAAATTTGCATGAAAGTTTAATGTTGACCAAATCAAATATTATACCAAAGTTAAGCAAAAAAGTCAAGATGGCTGATGAAAAAGAACTCTTTAATTATCAGCAGACATCTCCTTCCTCTTTCCTGCTCTATGTTATCTGCTGAGTGAAAGCCTCATTTGGCTGCTTTGCTGATGGTACTGGCTTATCGTCCTTTATACACCATGAAGATGCATAATCAATAAGAAAGAAAAAAAACTTCTTACAAATTGCAGTTCAACAATAATATCATGATTGCAATTTTAGACTTTTCTCATTTTTAGTAACCTTGGTGTATACTTTTTCATTAATAATTAGCAAATTGTCACAATTTGGCCCAATCACTCATCAGTATCAAATATAGAATTACACATTTTGTATGTAGATTCATTATGAAATTTCTTCTCCAATTGCTTATTAGGAGCCCCAACCAAACCAGGGGCCAGGAATTGACAAATCACCCAATAATAAATTTGTCCACTGGGCAGCTCTTGCAGTTTGAATACTTGTCCGGGAGAAAATTATGGTTGTCCTGACAAATTTCTTCCATTGGGTGAGGACAAAGTTACGCTTGAAAACAGGTAGCACATCAGGCAGCCCTAACATGAATTTTGGTTGTCTCAGGCAGCCTCAAAGGGTTTCTTGGACTCCATGTTTGTGGTAGGATGCCCCACCTGCACCTACCCTCACCCAATCCCTCCTCCACAATACTTATGTATTTTAAATTAAAGTCATTTACATGATTTCAAGAATGGACTGGTAGGCTTGGACGGTATCAACTTTTTGCCAATACAGATAAATCAACCAAAAAATACTGATGATATTGAAATACTGGGTATGCAAGTGCATGACAGCTCTCCAGGGTACCATACCACACTTCAAATTCTTACATATATGCTACATTATTCTTAACTAATATACACATTGATAAACATGGAATGATAAAAAAGTTAAATACAAAATTAGTTTGTGTCTTTGAATGGACTGGTAGGCCTTGGCAGTATCAACTTTTTGCCAATATAGATATATCGATCGAAAAATACTGATAATATCAAAATATCAGTATGCAAGTGCATGATTAGCTCTCCAGGGTACCATACCACACTTTAAATTCTTCCATATATAATACATTATTCTGAACTACTATTACACATTGCATAACATAGAATAATAAAAGAAAAATGTTTTGTGTTTTCTTTTACTGCCTAACATTTTCAAATAAAAATTAAAAATTTAATATCAAATTACATTAAAATTGAACTTTAAAAAAAAAAAAACTTTGTCATTACTAATTCCAGTTTCCAGCAGGGTTTACACTAGTTTTGGATTTTGGGGAGGGAAATTCCCTCTTTCCAAATTTTTTGAAGGGATTTCAGAATTTTGGTAGAGAATTTCTCTTAAATGTTTGACTGAAAAAGTTCAAAAGATAGCTATTTTTGCTTTTAAGGAGAAAGCTTCACTATCCTGACATGTACTACATGTAGCAGACGATACATTAGTCTACATACACAATTTGTCAACAAATGTAATCTTCTGGCCTCTGCAAGATGTTCATTCATAAAATTCCACAAAATGTACTGTCGCTTTTAAATTCTTTTCATCTCTAATACATTGATTGTATACAATGCTGAAAAACGACACCTTGTGATCTACATACTGAGGTCTCAGTCACGTTTTGTTGTACAGGTTTTATTCATTCAAAGACCAACTCTCAAATTACACCCCTATCTATACTGATGGCTCCAAGGAAGGCAACAAGACAGCTGCTGCTGCCATCATCCAAGACATCACCCTCAGTAGCAGACTTCCTGACCACTCATCCATCTTTTCAGCCGAGGCTAAGGCCATTCTCCTCGCCCTCAACTTTATTGAGTACTCTCCTCTTAGTCACTTTGCCATTTTCTCTGACTCTAAGGCTGTTCTTACTTCATTACTCAATCTTAAATGGGATAACCTCACCTGCCACCTCCTCCTCCGAAACTCTTTCTCCCACCCTCTGCAGGAAAAGTGTTCTTTTCTTCTGGATACCCAGCCATGTTGGCATCCCTGGCAATGACAGGGCTGATACAGCCGCTAAGCTTGCCCTTAACCTCCTCCCTTCCCCTTTTCCCAAAACCCTCTCTGACATCAAACCGCTTATCGCTTCTCTTGTTCGTGACCGCTGGCAAACCTTATGGAACTTCCAAATTGATAACAAACTCCATGTTATCCAGCCCACAATCGATCAAATCCACCATCAACAACCTTTCTCGTATCGACAACGTTCATATTACCCGTCTTAGAATTGGTCACACCCACCTCACTCACTCCCACCTCCTTATTGGTTCCCCCCAACCCTCTGTAACAATTGCCACTGCATCCTTACAATCCAACACGTTCTCCTTGCTTGCCCCCTGTACAACCTTCCCAGAGCTTCTCTCGCTCCCCACAACTCAATTGCTGAGTTCTTCCAAAAAAATCCTCCAGATAAAATAGTCTCCTTCCTTCAGCATGCATCCCTCTACAACCATATTTAATCCTCCTCTTCCACCCCCTCTCTACTCTGTTTTTAGTTTTTCCCATGCACCTCCTCTCTCGATCACAGCTTTCTGGCTTTTGTTCTTGAATTTCTCTCATTCTTCCCCTGGTCTCTTTCCTTACTACCTCTAAAATGTTCTGACCTCTCAGGCACAATTTGACCTTCGTTGTCGTGGTGCCGTTAAGACCTCATCAAACAAACAAACATCAACTACGCAAGGGATCTGTTCATCACTTCGCAAGCTATAAGAAATATTTTACTGATAAAAATAACCTTTTACTTCCTTTTGTACTTACGGTAAAAATCTTCTTAAACTTAATTTATTTTTGTAAATTCGCATAAATATTTTATGTCTAATCACTAAACTTCATAGCGTTAACTCGAGGCCTAATATTATCACTGCATGCTTAGTGTGGATTTGACCACTTGTCAGCAGCCAATGTGAATTTAATTGTCTTTGCAAATTCCCTGAATATTAAGCTGTAGATATCTTCTTTTAAGTTCATAGTATTATTTTATAATATCTTGATCTTACCTTGTGAGCTAAACAAAGAAGTTTGGGCCTGTCTCTCATCTCAGTAAACTTCCCTTTTTCTCATTCAGGTATCTTCTTTCTATTAACTCTGCAATAAAAAATGATAATTGTCTTATAGATGATAGAAAATGTAATCAATCTAGAACATTTCCTCATGAATTTCACCTAAGAAATTTCAAAACAATCTGACTATGTTTTCAATGATTAAACACTTTGAAATTAATATTTTAAAAATTCTTTCTTCCAACTATTTTATTCAATTCTTTTTACGCTTTACTGGCACATTCCTGAATACGAGAACAATTAATTTGTTCATAAAGAAAAATAGATTTAATTCCTTAGCTGCATAAACTTTGGGCCCACTATGCTACTTAGGTTTTCAAGAAAAATAAATGGAATGTCTTAAATATATTAGCTAACTATAAAGTTATGGATATGTTTTATACTTTACAGAGCAATGAAATTTAATTTAGACATATTGTCACTGGGGGCCTGGGCCATTGTAAAACTAACACATGGTTTTAATTTTAGTATTTTAGAAATGGTACCCCTTTTTTTATCAACCAATATCGGGGTATTTAAGCAAAAAAACTGCAATTTAAAAGTGGATTTAATAGCCTTCAACAATGACATTTATTTAGTCTTGTGTACAACAATGTAAAGCTAACACCTGTCCATATTGATTTTTAGGTTTTGGAAATAAAATGACTTTGAAACCAAAGTAAAGAATTTGCTAAAACTTAAAGAGACATGAGCTTGACATGAACTGACTAAAACCCTATGATTTGGGAAAAAATCCATGAAAATCCTAAGATCTAAAAAAAACCTAAGAAGCATTAATAATAGGTTGTCAACTACACTCAGAAGGGAATTTCATGCACTAAAATTATCTTATGAAGTTGTAATTTGAAAGTTTAACATTTTTGTTAAAATCCACTAATATGTAAATCTCTTAAAATACATTAATACATACTTATCATAAAGATAGAATATTTGATATTCAACTATCAACCCACTTTTCATGATCATACATGAAAGTCTACAAAAAATTAAAAGTAATACATTTGTCTTTAATATGTAAATTAGCTAATTAGTATGCACACACAAGATTCCTTTTCATGCTCATTTTAAAGGTACCTTATTTTTTCACCTCTATGCCAAGTATTGTGAATGTACTTTAATCCTATCTCAAGTTATGACTTAAAGTTAAACATTTTTGCTCAAATCCATTGATATGCAAATCACCTAATATGCATGCGTTTAGGGCCACGAAATTTAACGTAGAGATAAAACATTTGATATTTAACTGTCAACCCACTTTTCATGATCATGTATTAAACGGTCTACGAGAAATTGAAAATAATACATTTGTATTTATAATGCAAATTAACTAAGTATCATGAACACACAACACCCCTGTTCACCCTTACTTCGAAGGTACCTAAGCCCTCCACCTTTCTGTCCCTATGCCAAGTTTTCATAGATTCCAACCTGGAATGATCTAAAAAGATACAGTAGGCCAACTACAAGTTCAACAACAAGATTCTGATAACCATTACTGTAAGTTTAGCATAGTCTGGCAATAGCTTAGGCCTAACATTAGGTAGGCCTAGTAATTTTACATAGCCTATGCTCACATTACGAATGAAATCAAATCAAACAGTAACAAAGGTAGCCTATACCTACTATGAAGAGTTAATTCAACATCATAAAATTCTTGCCTAAATATTGACATAATAATAACTCACACAAGAATAGCAGGCCAAAGAAAATGTTAGTAAATTGTAGAGATCGTTTGTAACAATGTAACTTTGGCCTAGTGTTAACACACTAGGCTACAGGTATAATAACACAAACATGATTGTTAGGCTAGGGAAAAAATTAAATGGCAATTCTATCCGTGAAGAATATTCTTTTATCTGCTTCAGAAACAATTGTTTCACAATTCCTCTTAAAACTGTACATTTAAGCAAAAAAAACATGATTTGTATGCATACCTAGGGCAGGTGATGTGTGATGTAAATTTGTGTTATGCTTAAGATATATGAAACTGATACATTCTCCAAAAAGCATACCAAAATGAATGTGCAGTCATAACCCTAAATAAAAGGTATGGAGCTTGCCATGTTTAGTGTTGGAGGTATATTTTGGTATACAACAAAAACAGTAGTGTAATGCATAGTTGTTTTTATTTTTTTCATAAAACATGCAAAAAGCATACTCGGAACTTAATAATATGAAAATTGTGATAATTTCTTATATTTATTTCTTATGAAATATAAATATGCGCATGTAAGTTACATGCATGTTTTTGAGTTGATACTGCCACCATTTTTGAAAATCATACACCATCATTGATGCTCTCATTTTTTATAAGTCCGGACATATCTGTATCCTCTGAACTTTCTGCTTATATCACATTAATCTTTATTTTCTGGCTCCAAATTATTAGCAAAGTGCTTTCACATAAAGTCCACACATCCATATTTTCTAGACTTTCCTCTCATATAGAAATCTTGATTTTCTGGACTCTTGTCACCAGAAAAGTAGTAAAGTCTATATTTATCTAGCCTCTGGATCTTTACATAATAAAGTCTACATTTATTCAGACTGAGTCTGGATTTTCTTCAGTTAAAATTAATCTAGATATCCCTAAATAGTTTTTGTATATAAAAGTCCAGGCTTATCCACACTTTATGGTAACTAAAAACCCTGGATATCCCTAGATATCCTCATTGTTTTGATAAATTTTCGCCTAGGGACTCCACTTATACCATTGTGTATCACAGGATTAAACTATATATTTGACCCTCCAACAGACATTAGTACTTTCTTCAGGCTCCCCTTGTACCACGGCCTGTTAAATGTAGTTGTCAGGCTCCTAGATATTCAAAGTCCTTAAAATATCAAAAAATAATCTAAGTCCCATTTTGTAAGGGTATGTCAGGCTAGGTTGTCATGCTCTTAAAATATTTTAAGTCCTTAAAACTTATAACAAAATTCAAAGTCCCATCTTGTGAGGGTATGTCAGGCTATTGTCAGACTATTGTCAGACTACTTGTCTTGCTCTTAAAATGTTTTAAGTCCTTAAAATATTAAAAAGATTCAAAGTCCCATCTTGTCAGGGTATTGTCAGGTTAGTAGTTAGACCTGACTTACTCTGACAATTTGTCAGGCCTGATCAGATTGACTGAGTTTTTTAGCTTTCAGGCCCTGTCAGGGTGAAGAAGTGTCAGTAAGATTTGATTAAGGTTGGAATCAGGCCCGCTTCAACCTGACACCCATACGGGGTGCCTTTCTGCTTCTTTAGACGGGTTGGATCAATAATTGGCACATATTTATTAATACAATCAGACATATTGTATTTAAAACTTTACAGCAAAGGTTAACATTGCTTGATGTACATGTAGGGAATAACGTATCAGACTACTCATTATTCATGTCTGCAAAATGACCTTTATCATACAGGTAATGCAAAGAAGTATTGCTAATATGATTAACACAGCAATTAAGTTGAAATGTATTTACTCCATGATCACTCTTACCAATACCACATTGGATACCTATGTTAAAAATTAAATACTCGTGACTAGCAATAACAAGATCTAAAATATTAGCTCTATGCCCCACTCTAAATCTGGTGGGGAAGTTAATTGAAATAACAAGCAGTTACGTAAACACCCTTTAAATCTGTTATTATAATTATCAAGATTATTATGAGTAATGTGTATTACTACACCAGCTAGACCAATTTATATCTGAGAGGTTGAAGTCTCTTATGATACATAGACTACCAAATTTAGTAGAAACAGTGAAGTAACTTGATTAAACTATCATTATTCAACTTACTAGAGCTGGCACTCCTAAATATACAACCGAATAAAAGCTTGTTGTTGTCCAAACAATTTAAGGTTACCCAAATTGATTCACTAAAGTCAGAATCAATAATAACCTCAGTGTAGTTTATGGAACAATCAATATAAACAAGTATACCTCTGCCCACATTACTAGATAGGTTACTCCATATTAGGTTGTACCCTTTTAATAAAGCTCAGCAACACTAACATTATACCTACTATTCTTGGGTTTAACCTCAGAGCTATAACATTAGGTTTAGGAATCATATTATCAATAAGAAAAGAAATCTCAATCATCTTTTAGGCAAACTGACAACATTGAACTGATTGTGCATGTGCTTATATACAAGTGCAGAGGGTGTAGATGCCTCTAGACATCTGGTGCTGCAGTGTTCTAAACCTGTAGTCTTACAATTTTCCATTTGTCGATCTTTTCACTGGTACATATTTGTCTGTCATGTTCCATCTAAAACATAAACCTTGATCTGTTTTAAAGTGCACCATGGGTAGTCGGGAGCATCTGTTGCTGAGGGTCACATTTAGGATAGGCCTTCCTCTAAAAACATCACAAGTTGGATGTTTTTGCAGGCTTGTCTTAGGATGTGCTGATATCCCATGTGGCCCCTGTACTGGTTAAGAATCAGTCCCCAAAAGAAAATCATTATTTTAACAACTTTGATTATTGTGTGACACAATTTGACTTTTTATTCCAAGAAAATTAGAAAAGAAACAAACCTTATTAAGTTTGCTGATATCTACTTTCTTGCCTTTTTCTTAGTGTAGACCATTACAGTCAATGTAATTTTTTAATATCAGTGGGAGGATTAGTAACTCCCAGAAAATAAGAAAAGTTAATCTGCATGTCAGAGTTTGAAGGTCAGTTGGGTGTAACTGGTTTGTCTATATGGACATGAGATATAGGTATTGCCAGGTGTACATACCTGTGTCAAATCACTAATCTGATTGATGGGGTAGAGACAATTTACATAAGAAATTAAGCAAAGTTCATTCAAGGACAAATAATGCAGCAGTTTGACAAGCGGGAGTAGTCGATTAGGTACAAGATTAATGTAATGGTATAAGAGGTCAAAGTACTTGAAAAGTTTATTGGCTTGTTAGAATGTTTACTCTCTTGTAGAGTGGAATTTGTTATTATTTGTTTTCAGTTATGGGTAAATATTTTAATCAGGACAACAGTAAGTGACGAGAAAATACTTGTGAATCATCGGAAGTAAAGATAAAGAATCAAGGTATCTTCAAAGTGTAGATTTTTTCAGGTTTTGTTACTAAATCCCAAAATACTTTCAAATAGAAGTTGACATTCTACATACTGTAGACTTTAAAGTGATAAAAGAAAATCAAAACTAATTAAGAAAAGACATTTTATGGTAGTGAGATGGTTAGGTGTAATACAATTTAAGCTATAAATTTGGTTGTAGATAATGATGATACTGTTTAAGGGAACATGGTGTTAAATTCTTAGGACATAGATTCATATCTTACAGCAGCTTTAAGTATTTATTTTAGAAATGTAATTTTGGGTTTCAATTGTCTCTTAAAGTTGAACAATTTATGGAGGCATAAAGCTGTAATTTCTAGATGTTGCGTACTTTTAAATGATAATTGGGCTTTGGGCTTTTTATGAATGATGTTTGGTTTTTTTTTATGGGGTTTCTTACCCTTCTTAGCCCATCATCCTGTAATGTTATTTATGTTATGTTATTAGTGCATAACAAAATGACATACTTGCTCATTTGCATTTAACTAAATTGTATACAAACAGTTGCAATGGGCCTCATGATTGCTCACATTCATACACAGCTTATTGGAATTTGTTGAGGAATATTGTGAATGTTTACTGCCCTTTGATCCTGTGTTTAGGTTAAGACCTTCCTAAGCAAACACCAAGTGAACTACTAAAATGTTGACACTTAGTCCACATCTCATTGTAGCATAGTGTAAAATAAATCAGATCATGTGAGCTTTTTAATAGATTGATAATGTGATGCTAGTGAATGAATGATAGCAATTTTGGCATATCAAAAATGCTTCAAATTTAGATCTTTCCATTCAAGTTTATTTTAATGTATGGAATGATAATAAAGATTGATTTTAATATTAATCTTAATTTAAACCTGGAAAAATGATGATTTAAATCCTGAAATAAAGGAAATAACTTGTATTATGCTTATTTTCAGAATTTCCAAAAAGTATGAAATGTATCAATCCTCATGATGACTAAGCTGAATGTATAATGTAAACCCTGGATTGTAATGCTTTAGATTGCCTGTAGACCTATATGGAAAGTAAATTGAAGCTGCAATTATTCCTCACCAATTTAGGATAATAAAAAAAAGCCTTCAAGTCATATTACAATTTGTGCAAGAAGAGCAATTATTTTTCTTCCATAAAGTAATGAGTCACTGAGAGTGCTAGAGACCGGATTCTTTCTTTCTTGACAAATTATTTGTGTGATTATTTTGGGGCCTTTAATAAGCTGGATAAAATGTGCATTTGACTACTTTAGTGTTGATCTATGTACCAAGCTACGATTTCAATTTTTCGGTTGAGAGATTGGAAATAATCAAAGTGTCTCATCTGAACTTATCATGTTTTGAATGTTGCACCACCTGCTAGTTGATTGACTCTCTTTGGACATTAGTACTTGAAATGTATTCTTGTTTTATATTTGACTAGTTTATGCTTGATCAGATTGTAGTTGTTCAGTGCTCCAATAATTGACCAATCAGTACTTCAATAAATGACCAATCGTTGCTCAAGGACATGCTATGCTACTGAAGGACTGGGAGACACCCAGGAGACATCATATTTATATGTTTTTGCAACCTTTGTTTGACTTCTTAAGGAAAAAACACAAAGTTCCTTGGTCTAACTCTAGACCCCAAGCTCACCTACAAGCCACACATCACCAACCTGAAACTAAAATGCAATAGCTCCTCAACCTCCTCCGACTGCTCCAACACTACTTGGGAGGCGACCATGCTTAAGTACTGCATTAGTTGACCACTGAGGTTTGTCAGCTTACTTATATTGGTAGCACAGAACTAATTAGATATTACTCCTCCAGCCCAAAAGGAGAACCCCCAGAGAAAACGCTAATAAAAATATTTTTAACAGGTCCCATTTACTGGGACAGGAAGCTCAGAAGTTGAAAAATTCAGGAATGGTAGAGATGGGATAGGTAGTGACTGTCTATGCATGTCCAGACTGGACAGGATCTACTTTAAAAAAAAGTTTAACAAGGAACTAAAATACCATGGATCCATAACAAATTTTTGAGTCAGCAAATATGTATTTAGGTCTCTACACCCTTTCTCTTTGCTTGGAAGATTATCTCACATGAGTCATATTTGGTGTTAAAATGTAAAATGGGCCTGGCATCTAGTGCATCCATACTGGTACATTACCACACAAAAGTAGGAAATGTGCCGACTCTAGTGTTTTTAGTAGGGATGCAATATCCAGGGGCTAATCACAGAAGTGTCAAACCAAGTAGTTGTATGGTTAGTTCACAAATCTGGTATCTAAATACCATATCCCAGGTTAGATACTTTAAATGAAAGCCTTAGCCATTCAGGTTGGCATCAAGAAATGAACAAATTATATGTACAAAAACCTGCATGATATATTAGTGATCATATGGGAAAATGGGATAGATGTGCAGTGCACCTAATATCTTTAAAGGAATGAATTACAGTAAAATATTTTGTCGCTTCTACTTAAAATACTTTACTTTTAAATCTATATACTAGTCTTAATTTGATCTTGTTCCTCAACATACTTTTCATACACAACAAAAGAGACCACTGACAAGCAATTCTATCAACAATTTACAATATCTACAATCAAGATTCCTGCCATTTCCTGAACAACAAAAAAAAATTTTAATCAACCAGTAGGATCTACACTGTGGAGATTATTCGAAAGAATATTTTTGAAGGGACAAAGAAGTCACCAATGAAATGGCCACTGCTGCTTATTTTTGCCCAACTACAATCTTGGACAAAACTTTTGGGACACATGCAAGTTTTCCGGTAGGTGTTCCAACAGTTTTGTCCAAGATTGTAGTGTTTCGAATGGGTGTCTATTTTCAAAACTGTCATTCTAGCATGATAACTCTCTACTCTTACTGACCTATCTTTATAGCAAATGGGGTTTCATATTACTTATATTTCATTTACATTCCAGATCTGATCTTAGTTTTGAAAGAAAGATTGTGTTTTGCAAAATCAGACTTTTAAGCATATGCAGTGACAGTTGAGAATTTTAAGATAATACAGTACATACTGGCCTAGAGCTTACTCGTACTACAAACAGCTGAAGTAAGAAAAAGTTTCTAGATCTTTGTGAAGTACTATATATTTCGGACTGCTTCAGCAATGAAAATCTCAAACTTAAATTAATTAGGCAATTTGTCTCAGATATCAAGTCAAATTGCCATATTTTTTACCTTTGTTTTGTGTTGTTATTAAAAAACACCCAGGGTGCCATCTGAGCCCCAGCTAATGCATCAATTTTATAAATCAAAGAATTAGTTTTGATATCAAAAATACATGGAAACATAATGTGCTCCATCAGCTTTTTAAGAACTTTTAAAGGTAGAATGCTGCACAGGTAGCATAATATCAAAGTCAGCATGATATGATTTTAACAGTGGTAATTATAATTTTAATGTTGTAGTTCATAGCAATTACATTTTGCCAATGATAGAACCAGATATGAACAACAGCCGATACTTTATAGATAGACCCTCTCTTTCTATCCTCACATTATGCACTTCATGTTCATATTGGTAGTTGCAGGAACTTGTGCTCAACAATTGGACATGCCTCCATATTGCTGACAATTCTGTCAAGCACTAGATGTGATTAGTATCAGTGAAAATTTGTACAAATTTTGAAAAGAAAATCCTTTTATTCTCAGCTCATTGTTCTATTAAATCACTTTTGTTTTCTCTTCATGTTGCTTAGCTTTAAAGTAAATTAATCAGGCCAAAACATTGTGTTTTTCTTAAAAATGGTTGTGAAAATTGATTCCCAGGGGAAATGCAAATAATGTTGAATTAGGCTGATTAAGAGTGATAAAGTTTTATTTGTATGTTTTCAGCCAGGGTTCTGAAATCCCATGGTGATTAATAAACAAGTATCTGCCTTGCTTTGGAGATGGTGACAGATGTGTCAGAGATACTGGTAGGCAGATGCATGCAGTAACACTATATGTGGCAGTTATTGTGCAGAGTATATGTATTCAGTCCATATGTGATCACAACATTGTGGGGTGTTGCCTTATGAGGGTTGTGTATCAGATATAGCCCTTCTATACACAGGTAAGGGACATGGAGGAATTATAAGAGCAAATGAAAATTAGATATCAAAAGTTTCCAACTGAATACTGTATGTTCCTACACGGGTGAAGAACAAATGGAAATACATTTTTTTTTTAAAGTCAACTCTTAGGTCCTAATACCTTCACAGATCTGATACTTGATCAGCCAGCATTCTTTACTTCCCTTTAAATTCTCTCTAGTCATTTATTTATATTTGTAACATACTGTGCTAAGGAACACATATCCCTGGTTTTAGGGTATCACTTGTGTTTCTGCATCAGCTATTATCATATGATTGAAGTGTTTTCCTTGTTAGCTTTTTGTTGGCCTCTGCTATCACTGCACCATTAAACCTTAACAAACCTTAAGCTGCTTTTATAGTTTAAAGACTTTTCTACCGAAAACACCTAGCAAGGAAATTCATCAACCATTAAGTGACCAATCCCTCTCAGTCCTACACAATAAAGGTCCGTAACACACCTAAAATGAACGTGGCGAGCTGTATTTTAGATAATCATACAGGAAACAAATATTATAAGATGTTTTGACTTTTTGCTTACACACGATAAATCTTACAATTGAAAATTTCTGATGATACTGGAAAATTTGTTAGAAATGCTTTTTCTTGAAACTGTGGAGAAATTTGCTTTAGTGGGGTGCAATTTTCTGTCATGACGTGAATTTTGCTTTAATGGGCATAGAAATGCCCTTTCAATCAATTTTCAGTTATTATCTGAATAGCCATGTGATGACGATGCTTGTTTGAAAACAAGAGGACAAAATGTTTTTTTTCCTTTGTTTTATTCAATTTTGTTTAAAAATTGCTTGCCGTGTCGCGTTTGGTGTGTAAGGGCCTTAACAGAATTCATGTGAATGAATGGTTTAGTAAAACTGATTATCATGTTCATTAATTTATTTCTAAACAGTTTTGAAAAATTCCAGGCAATTTCTGAAAATGGAATGATTAAAATTGCTTGTTAACTGCATGAAGTTATTAAAAATAAAATTTGTGAATAAAAAGCTGAACATGAAAGAATATTAGAAATGATAACATGTACTGTACATTACAGTATCTTCATGTAAACATAAAGGGAAATTAAATGTAATAGGTAATGAAACTGTCATGAATAGTGTCATATGAAACAAAATGTCTCTTGCTTAAGATGTAAAGTTACTATCCGTGTATCCAAGAGCTTTTTTGCTGACTACAACTTGTTTTATCAGTGCACATCTCAATTCATTCCAATTTTTGTCCAAAACCATTTTTACCTCCACAAACTCTTCTTACTTTCTAATAAAATAACTTTGTCGACCATTTTCTCTTCATGACTTTGGAATTTTCTGTTCTTTTTCCTTGGATTTTTGGTAAGATCTTTCCGTTTTTTTGTTCCTCGACCTACACTCATTCTCTCTGCCTAGCATATCACACACCGCACTGGGGCTTGCTGTCAGTGCGGGTAGCTCCCGGGCTTCTCCTTACCTTCCTCCACCTCCTTTCGCTCCCAGATTTTTAACTTTCCATCTACCTACTACCCCTCCCTGCTCCCAAGGTATCTGCTGCTCTTTTTTGACATCCCCCCTCCCCATTTTTTCTTGACTTTGGTCATTATTTTTCACCCTCCTCACTCCTTTTGTTTCCATTACAATGGAGACATCAGACCTCAGTTTTTCTCCTCAAACATCAGAACCTTCTTTGAAACGCCTCAAACAACCTTCCTCACCTCCTCTCCTTACATCTTTCCACCACCCACCACCAATACCCACCATGTCCAAACTTCATCATAGTCTCCCCCCCTCCCATGGTGACACAGGCCTCAAATTCCTCTCCCCTTTCCATCCTCACCAAAGCCCTACAAGGCCTCATAGGTACCCCCTACCATATCAAGATGCCTGAGATCCAGAGATCTGTCAAACGTTGTATCTCCCCAGTCAAAACTCCTCCTGGCTTCCACCACCCTTGCAAACACTGGAGTAAACATCTCCCCCTTCTCACCGCTACCTCAACTCCTTCAGGGGGGTCATCAAATGCCCTGACCTCCAGGGCACTGCCCTGACCTCCAGGGCACTGCCCTGACCTCCAGGGCACTGCCCTGACCTCCAGGGCACTGCCCTGACCTCCAGGGCACTGCCCTGACCTCCAGGGCACTGCCCTGA
The DNA here is from genome assembly GCA_020152595.1 of Chiridota heheva. NCBI lineage: Eukaryota > Metazoa > Echinodermata > Holothuroidea > Apodida > Chiridotidae > Chiridota > Chiridota heheva. Next base: position 2,672,424 of record JAIGNY010002620.1, on the reverse strand, counting down.
CCTCCAGGGCACTGCCCTGACCTCCAGGGCACTGCCTGACCTCCAGGGCACTGCCCTGACCTCCAGGGCACTGCCTGACCTCCAGGGCACTGCCCTGATCTCTAGGGCACTGCCCTGATCTCCAGGGCACTGCCTGACCTCCAGGGCACTGCCCTGACCTCCCAGGGCACTGCCCTGACCTCCAGGGCACTGCCTGATCTCCAGGGCACTGCCCTGATCTCCAGGGCACTGCCCTGATCTCCAGGGCACTGCCCTGATCTCCAGGGCACTGCCCTGATCTCCAGGGCACTGCCCTGATCTCCAGGGCACTGCCTGATCTCCAGGGCACTGCCCTTGAAGGTAAATCAAAGCTGAACCAGAGCCACAAGGTGTCACATACGTTCAACAACTTTTTCTCTTTGGAACAACACCACAATTTAGACCAAAACCTACTTCCTCACATTCAACACCGCCTTCCTCACATTCAACACCCCCTCCCCCTCTATCCATGTCGGTTACCTCAACGTCCCCATCTCCCCTTACATCCCAACCCTCCTCAGATGCAGCAATTGCCAAAGATACGGCCACAGTAAAAACAATTGCCGCTCCCAACCCCACTGTGCCTCCTGCTGCTCTCCCTCCCATGAAACCACTACCTGCAATAATGAACCCCAACTGCATAAATTGCTCTGGTGATCACCTCGCTGTTTCCCCAACTCCTGCCCCAAATGGCTTAAGAGAGAAAGAGGTATCCAGGATAAAAACCCTTCAAAATATCTCCTACCCTGAGGCCAGAAAGATCTTGGACTACCCAAAACAATGCAACCAGAACACCCGCAGCTATTTTGAATCTTCACCCACTTCAACCCAACCCAAACAAATATCTTATTGTGGATGCGAATATGTTGATCGTAGCGTAGTGATAGCAGTGAGCGCATGCGTTTTGGGTCTTTAAAAGCTGAGGCACATGCAAGGCTATTTTTCCTCAGGTCTTTTAAAAAAAAAATCAGGAACTGGAACTTTTTGTGATAATTGTCTAATGTCCAACTTGTACAGTAATGTGTTTATTACTTCAATCATTTTGTGTTTAAAGAAGAAAAAAAAACTGCTTTTGAATCTGCAGTTTATACTGTTCTCCTTATATGAGTATATTGATATCAGTTATCCAATGTATTTTAAGGACAGTTTGCATGCCTTATATAGCCTAATGCATTCACTTTAGACCAATTTGTGAATGGTAACATGTAATTGAATTTCCAGACAAAATATGACAATGACAAATTCTTCTCAAGATATTGATAGCAAATTTTGGATGGATGATATTTGATCAAAATGATCAATTTTGTCATGAGAGAATGCTACAATAACATACAAATGAAGTACTGTATGCCAGTCCAGACAATATGACATAGTGGTTGTTGTTATAAATTATTGAATTTGTGAACTTCATCTTATGTGGATGTGAGTTCATAGTGTAAATTACTTTTCATGCCAAAGAGCCTGTTGCACATTTCTGACATCAATATTTCAGAAAGTATTATCACTTTCTGAAGGGATATATGGTTGTTGGTGACAGACTGGAGATAAATTGGTATCTTTTATACAGCTCCAGTCTCTGGGAATTCAATTACAGCCTTATGTAACTGTTGTGATACTTAATGATATTCCAGTATTTGTGTACAAAATTAAAGTTTCCTTCTGTGAGTTTCCTTGTGTGGATTGTGGAACCATCATTTTGAACTTTTGTAGTGTCAAAGAGTTGCCTTACTAAACCCCTTGATTGTATGCCATCACGTGTCTTGCACACCACAAAGTGAGATATGTTAGATTTAGAGTGTTAGCTGTTCTTTTTGATAATCTTTAAGGTGCAGTGTTAGTTAGAATGCTGCAGTTACAGTTCATAAGTGTAAAATGTTGAAGTTGGTAGCTTTTGTTATAACAGGAGTGCATTTAGGCCTAAATGCATTCCATTGGATGAGGAATTAATCCATGTTCTGTGTGCAGTTATCTGGCCTATTGGTTTGACAATTTTGTGGCTTCAACATGATCTTTGCATGAGTGCATAAAAATGTTGGATAAAATTTTCTAGTCTGTTCCTTTTTAATTCCCAAATAGTAGAATGAATAGCTCAATGCATTTAAAATGCAATCCATTCATAATTGTTGATCAGAAATTACAAGATTGTGCAATATTTATTTGAATCAGGTGTATGTCTGTCAGTTACATATTTCTGGCTTAAAATCATACTTAAATTTGAATTTCTCTTTAATGGAATAAGATTTTTGAATATTCTTCACTTTTTTGTTTCTTTTGAAGTCCTAATTCATATAAGAAAGACTTGCATGACCCCTGAACTAATCCTTTAAAATAGAATACAGTAGTGTCGTAACTTAAAGTATTCTTTGAGGTGTTTTGGACAACCAGTACTTTTATGATCGTAAACCATGGCTCAACGTAAGGTATAGGATAATTTATTAATTCAGGATATAATTGTGACATCACTATGCACTGTACAATATATTATAATTGGACAAATTATGATAAGTTTTTGCCTTGATTCAGCTCACAACATGTGCACACAATAAATGTGTGTATTCAGTTGTTGCACTGAAGTGCTCCACTCTCATGTACAGTCATCAGTGTATTTGATTGTAATCCACATTTATTGAGTGTACAGAATAATAAGATGCAAACAGAATTCACTGAAGTGTGACGATTGTCCCAGGGTGCTTTACTATTGAATGTGTTGCTAAGAAACATTGTTTTCTTAATTTGTGAAAATTCATAGATGACTAAGCACTGGAAATTTTTGATAAGGTCTTCAGTCCTTCATGAAACTATCAATTTTATTTCTTCTTGGTACAGTAAATATCAGCATGTGATTTTGCACAAATGCTGGAAATAATGAAATGTAATTGTATTCCCGACCCTTATGGAATTACTAAGATAACAATTGAAATGTTATTGTGAAAGGAGAAGCTAATTAATTATTGTGTTGAAATCTGATCTTCCAAGAGATATGAAGTAGATGATTGCAGTTTTCAGAGACCCCAGATGAAGGTTAATTCTTGTGCCAGGGGTGTCATAAACATTTAAGTGAAGGTAATTGTTAACCCAGAACTAGTATTGCAATAAGTAGAAAATGAATGAAAATAATTATATACAATCAACTGTAAAGCAAACAATGACAAGAAGAAAATGAGAACCCTCAGTAAAATATTATCGCAACAAATTTATTCTTGTATTATTTAAAGATAGATCTTGTCAATAATCTGTCAAATCTTTCATTCAGTAGATGAAAACAAAGGCCACATATTTTCTTCTATTCAATATCACAGAAAGCTTTTACACTGCAAAAAGAACCTTCCTGTTTACAAAGTGCAGTTCCATTTTAGGGCTGTGGGTCTCAGTTCATGACCTACCTTTGTTTAATTAAGCAGGAAGTGACACTTCTGTAAGCAATTTAAACCCCTCGTTTCTTAATCGGTCGTGAGACGAATGATTTGACACACACTTTTCAAACAATTATTTTACTTCGTCATATAGACCCACAGCAGTCAGTGATCCTGGTATCATTTGAAATAGCTCGAATAGTTCTTCCAGAAAATGTAACTTTTTGATGGGGTTATGTTGAATATTTTTGGAAAAAGAGGGGTTAGAATAAGAAAATTTAAAAATTGGACAAAATTTAACGAAAAACATTTTTTTCTTCTTCAAAGACTTGCTTGCCATACTTCCAGACCTTGCATTTGCCTGAAAATCTGTGAGGAACTTGCAAAGACATCAATGCATTGACTGCCCTATCATCAATATTTTTTTTGTGCAAAAGTTGTAAAAAATATCATGATTTAAACCTTTTTGAGACCAAATTTTTGGAAAAAATTTCAAGCTGGTAACATTGGAAAAGAAATTTCACAAACAATCTAAATTTGTAAAAAAAAATTCCATTTTCATTATTCACAAGAAAAATACAAGCTAAAAAAATTGGCCTAATTTTGCTTAAAATTTGCAAATTCGCATATTTGTGTTAATATTTTCTAATTTTGACTTTTCTTTATTATTGAAAAGTTTATTGTCTTAGCGTTTAATATAATCCAAACTTGTAGTGATAGAAAATGAAAGGAAAGTTATGAAATTCAAATTTGGGGAGAAAAAATTCCGAAAAATATTAGTCACTTTTGGACCCCCTGAGACTCTTTAGGGCTAAACATATTTTACTTTTTGTGAATTGATATAGTTATCATGCATGTAGAATTAATAATAATGAGAAGCTTCTGGCCTAGGTCATTGTGAATTTAATATGAGTAATATTTGAGGAAATGGCCCTGTGTGATGAAGTTAAAAACCACATCACTGTTATAGGATTATTTTGTGGGAAGTATAATATTAAACTGCTTCTAAAGGCCAGTAGGTACGAGTTTGTGACCTACAGCTTAAGTGGGTTTACATTTTGTGTATTGGTGATTAATGAAGATATCATGCCATGAAAAATCTCAGCTTAGATGGACTTCTTAGGGTCATTGTGTGCTTGATATGGGTGTTGACTTCTTAAAAGGGCTGATAATCATAACTTTAGATCATATGACATAAAAGTTTGTTGTGATCAGAAATCCCTGTTTTGATATAGAGTTGATAGTATAAATGGAATGAGAATTAAATAAACAAAAAAATTGTTATCTGACTTACATCATTCTGGAATATAAGGTTGTCAGACTAAGATCTATTACTGCTGACATCAGTTGTGATCTGATTGAGGATATTGTAGTGAGGTAAAATACAACATCTTATACTACTGACCATGAAGTTAGCCACCCGTGTACCCATATGTTACTTAATTCACTGCTGTGAAGTAAAAAAGCAGTACTTTAAATACCATATTCGAAGTAATATGTGCCCAGGGTGCCTACAAAAATAAAATTGTAGCACTTTCTTCTGCCTAACTTTCTTCCTAATAAGCATCCATGCTCGAGGCCACCGAGGTCCAATGTGGGCCAGTGGAAATTCATGTACACAAAGGACCCTTTTGATAAGCCATAATTGATTACAAAGCAGTGATACAGTAGATCTACGATTTTTGAAAAGGGGGGCCTAACATATGTTAACAATTTTGTAAAGCAAAAGCAAAAAAATCATAGAATAAGGAATCCTATTATCTTAGATGATCTGGTAATTAATTTAGTCTTGCATTATGTATACTGATGTGCATCATTGGCATCAGTATGGCTTTTGAAGAATACTACCCTATGCTGAAGTTGTGTCATTTGAAACCAAACTTCCTTCTTTCCATCCGTCCTTCCTTCCTTATTTGTCCTAAATTAACTTACTGATAAATTCAAGTGCATGACTACATGACTACATGAAAACTGGCAAGTGATAATTGCTAATAGTGAAAACTAGCCAGCCATTATGTCTGGAAGATGATCTGTAATAAAGGTTGCAGTGTCAAAACAAACAGTAGTATTTTCTGTTACTGTTACACCCTGGTTATTGTCACACATATTACTAAACACTACCCACTTGTTTTGTCAAGTTGTCTCGATTGCCAGAATATTTCAGCTACTCTCTGATACTTGAGTAAACCATCTAAGGTTACTGTAGTAAATTGCTACAAATCACAGGGATCATGTGATACACTAAACCCAATATGTAGTTCATATTCACTCACCTATGACACAGTTTTCTATACTCTCTGCCTATTAGAGCATTAAAGGAATATTACCATGGTTTTTCATTTTTCATAAATGATAGAGAAAATTTGTACAAACAAAGTGGTGAAAAAGTTATGTTAACATCTTATTCCGTTCAGAAGTTATAACAATTTAAAGAGTAGAAAAATGTTCGTAAAAAACACCTTGTACAGTATATCCTTCAGCTTGGTGATGTCATGAAGGCAATGCCAGCACAGTCCTTATGTATATTTCTTATGAATTTTATTCACACTTTTTTTTTACATTATTGAACAGCATTTTTGGTTTATTATAGAGATAGGGTTGAATATATAATTTACAAGAAAGCAATTTTGTTTTCTTGGTGTACATCACATTTACAATGATACAAAAATCAAAATCATTTTTAAAGAAATAAAAAAGGCGTTGAAATTGTCTCTTTGACAAGATGTTGCCAATCAGTCACTTTTGTCCAAATTCAAAAATACTTTTAAAATGTTGTAACTTCTAACAGAATAAGATATTAACATAGTTTTTTCACCATTTTGTTTCTAAAATTTTACTGTATCCATGGGAATATTCCTTTAAGTTGGCCTCGCTTTAAAAGTTGGATTGTGAAGATTCACACAACAGCTCATATTTTGTGCATGATTGATCAGAATGTGCATGTTTAGGTGTTTGATTGTTTAATTTACTATATGAAGCATCAAATTGCATGTTATAATGCTGGCATTTTGATTTGCTTATGTTACTAATGAGTGTGAATGTTCAGTAGGGTTTCTGTGTTGCAGTCAGTAGTAATCATCCATCATTTAAGCAGACATGTAATACGGTTTTACTGTTTTGTAAAAGTGGAAATAAAAGTAAAAACATTGTTTATTTTTTAAAGACAGATATAAACACAAAAAGAAATACCTTATTTTATTTAAGAAGTAAAGATTTTAATGGAGACCTTTACCCAGTTTAATGTTTGATAGTCATTTTTTTTTCATCTACTGCATGTTTAATAGCAGGCTTTGTATTCATTGATGGAAAGTAATTCTTACCCCTTCTTCCCCCTTTTCAGTCCTCCCATCTTATCCTTCCTTCCTTTTTATTACTTTTATTTGCTTCTTTGTTATTTATTTTATCTATTCTCCTTCCATTCCCCTTTCCCTCTTCCATTCCTTTCTGTCTCAAATCTTGCTCCTGGGATTTTTAACATCCTCTTGGCATATTTTACTGTTGTTAAACATCAACAAACCAAACAAAACTAATGCTGTAATGCTACAGTACCTTCTAAGTGCTCTTATTAAGAAGCAAATCTAAAGATTCAGGCCCAGAATAAGTAAATTTGGGTTTGTAAAGAATGATATCAAGTTTTTCACATGGGAATATTTCTTTAAATCCTTTCCCTTCAAACTGAAAAAGTGTGGAAGACTCCTTCTCAATTTTAAGCCAGAGCTAGTTTATAGAAATACTGTCTCTGCAAACATCAAACTCTTTGCAGAAAAGCCTCCTGTAAAAGGATTAAGATTTGATTCTTTATTATTCCTGACTTAAAGGTAGATAAACACTAAAAGAAATACCTTATTTTATTTGAAGGGGTAAAGATTTTAATGGAGACACACCTTCAACCCAATTTGATATATTTGATAGTCATTTTTTGTACCATCTACTGCATATTCAATAGCAGGTTCTGTATTCCATTGATGGAAACTACCAATGCTGTAATGCTACAGTGCCTTTTAAGTGCTCTTATTAACAAGAAAATCCTGTAAAGATTCAGGCCCAGCCTAAATACCTTAAAGACCTTAGAGAGTAAAGAATGAAATCAAGTTTTTTAAGTCAGTAATATTAAAGCTTCAAATCTTAATCCTTCTTACTTGTGGGTTTTCTGCAAAGAGTTGGAATGTTTGCAGAGACAGTATTTTTGTAAACTAGTTTTGGCTTGAAAATTTAGGGGATGGTCTTCCACACTCTTTTTGAGTATGAAGGGAAAGGATTTAGGTGAAAGCATTCTGTATATTCATTGTCACTGAAGCTCTTTAGTGAATGTCATTTGTTGAACATTTGAAAACTAATATAAAGCAAATCTTATGAGGCAACTTTCTATGCAACCTTTTAAGTCATTGGATTAGTATTACCTTCCACCAACTGAATAGTCCAAAGATAATTATTTGGGATCAGAAGAGGCAGATTAATATGTTAGAGTATGCCCCGTTTACTTAAAAATTGATTTTCTTACTATATTTTGTATAAAATGTAATAGCAATCAGTTTTATACTTCCCCCTCAGTCATTTCCCAGTCAGTTAAATGTTTTTTTACTGATTATAGTACGAAACCAATGTCCCAAGAACTTGATAAATGTCATATTTTTGCTATTCTCATCACACATATATTAATCTTAAGTTTTCCTTTTTCTTTTCAGGAGCTGTGCCAGAGTCCATCTCTGTTCGTTGGTGGGGCCAGCAGGTTTGACATCGCACAAGGAGAACTTGGTAATTTATCCCATCATCCAATTGCTATTAAAAACCGATGAGGGGGAATGAAGGAATTCAGTGTAAGGGGGAAGAATATCCAGTAAATGCATACCACAGTCTTTATTTAAGATTTCTAATGAGGATCTTAAAAGAATAAAAATTGCCTGCCAGTATGGTTTTACACTCTGAACAATTTGTAAGAATGGGATTGTTAAGGTACCTCCTGCTCCTCCACTCCTTAATCTAAGGCAAGTGGAGATTTGCCCATTGTGCCAGTGGCTCTGCCATCCCTGTTAATGATATGATGATAAATGCTATTTTTAAATTTAGGAGGAACCTCGCCCAATCTCTAGAGGTGGGGTCAATTTGTTCTCATGTGAGCAACAACTTGCAAATTGAACCTCAAAAAGAGATCAATAAGACCATAGTTGAGCCACATGCTCTGTTGGGTTTTACCCTTAAATACATACCTTGATAGTTATGTCAGTTGGTAGAGGAAGCAGCCAAGTAGTTACAAGTCCAGTTGTTGATTCTGAAGGTCACAGTTGCCTGAAGGAAGGGTACTGAACCTGACAAGAAACCTGTATTGGTATCGATGCTGTATTTGATAGTTAATAAGTATTTGTTTAATAATGTATTTCATAAGGTATGTATATCTTTATCCAGGGTTTTAACATTTGTTAGTGATATGAAAGTGTGATAAAATGGAAAAATTTGGAAAAGTGATTAATTTTTCAGTCATAGAATGGCCACTCCTCTCTCACTCACTCCCATCTCTTATCCAGCCCCCCTACCCCTCTCTGCCCAACTTGTAACACTGATCTCCTTATCAAGCATATCTTCGTAACCTGTCCCCTATACCAGAAGTCCAGATCTCTTCTCTCACTATCCTCAATCTCAGACCTTTTCGAAAACAATTCTTCCTCAAACATCATCAACTTCCTCCGCAACAACAACCTATTCCACCACATTTAGCTCCCCCCTCTCCTCCCTTTCTACACTTAACCTTATATCTTTCTTTTCACCAATTTTTTTTCTTCTTCCCACATTCTGCTTTTCCCCCTTATCTTCCTTACAAACCTTCCATCTCCTCACTATCCTAACTCTTACACCATAATTTATTAACACCCTCTTGGCACATTTGACTCTGACTGTCATTAAACATCAACGAAGCAAACCAAACCAGTCATAGAATGTAAGTACTATACCTGTGTGCCTCTTTGTTTTGAAGTTCATAGATATTGGTCAAACACTAAATACTAGGTGCAGAAGCAATTATCGTAGATACGTTATTAATGCTAGACGGGCACGTATTTAGTGGGCACACCTTAAATAGTGTGTGTTTGTGCTAGGGAAGGGAAGGATACACTTCTAAGAATAGAAAAGGGGCCAAAAGTTTTGTTAAAAGCCCATATTACTCAGCTGTTTCTTTCATAAAACAGGACAAATATCTTTTTAATGACCACTGCTTATTTGCATATTCTTTGGGATAATGTTTAAAGCTTTGGTAGTGCAATCCTATTCACAAGATCACGAATGTACATAGAACTTTCATTAAGGGTCAATATTTGCTTATGTATTTTAAACACATTCAAAATTTGTTGAATGTTCAAAGGGAAACAGCTTTAGATACGCATGAATTAAGAAATAATGGCTTTTAATTGACACTCCTGACCGTTGCAACTCTTCAGTCTTGCTTTTTGCAAATTAGATGAGTTTGAATAAAATGATATGCCATGTGCTTTAGAATAGAAAAGAACTCAAAAGCAGAAGTCTGTTTGTATTCAATACTGTACTGCTTGTACATAAACAAGCCTTAGATTTATTGCATCCAAGGTAATAAGTGTGCACTATTGTTCTTTAAAGACTTTAATAATAATAATAATACAAATGATTTATAATGCGCATATCCACTCTGAAGAGCGCTCAAGGCGCAAATAAGATAAAACAAACAAACAAATAAACAACAAAAGCACAAAAAACTTATCCAGAATCATTAAAATCATTCCCTCCCCTCCTCCCTTTCTACACCTAACCTTACACACCCCTTTCTTTTCATCTAAATTTTTCTCCCACATTCAGCTTTTCCCCCTTTTCCTCCCTTAAAAACCTTTTATCTGTTTACTATCCTAACTCTTACACCATTATTTATTGGCACATTTGACTCTGAATGTTGCGGTGCTGTTAAACATCAACAAACCAAATCATAAATGATGAACTTGTGATATATTTCAATATTTGAAATGCTTGCCAATCATTGGGATGTAATCTTTCTGTTTGATGAAGGTGCATGTGTGGGTGTTTTTGTGAGTCAGAGCAACCTATGATCAACTATGGTGTTGCATTTAATGACTTGTTGAAATATGGAGTTATTTATTTCTGCAACATAACATGTGACAAATTTTATAATGTGCATGAAAAAATATGATACAAAGAGGTAGATGATTGTATACAGAACAGCATATATCATTAAATCGATAAGCGTGATTAATTTCGGGTAAAATTATTTACATGATAACAAATACGGGAGAAAACTTGGAGGAAGCAGTGCTTATTTGAATTCCAGGACACCCAATAAAAGAAAAAGAAAAAATCAACACTTAATTACTTAATCCCACCCACACCACCACACCAATGAAAGGAATGATATGAAGAGGTCAATCAATATTTAACATATATCTTTTAAAAGCTGATTTAAAGGAGTTTAAGGATCGCTGGGTACATAAACACACATCTAAAGAATTCCAATACTTTGGGCCACTTATATGTTATGTTTTTTGGTACAATAAACAATTATATGTATTTTGATCAAAGTTATCCTTGTTATGTGTATTATAATGGTGAACATTGCCAACCTTTGTAAAAAAAGAATAAAATTGGACGGAAGTAGATTATGATTATACCTATACAGAAAAATACCAAGTTGATAGTTGTGTAAATCAAATATTTGTATATCAAATACGGTTCTCCTTAAAAGGGGTGTTGATAAATCTTACAGCACACTTCTGAAGAATGAATAGACGATTAACAATAGATTGATAAGTAATAGTCCAGACAATAGAACAATAAATTAAGTACGTACATTTAGAGTATTATATCATGAGAGGAAAATTTTTTTAAAAAACTCTTTAAATTTATAAAAAATACCAATGTTTGGAAACAGATTTGGCTACTTTTTGAACATGGGGTTTCCAGCTTAAATTGTCATTCATTATTACACCAAGGATTTTAGTGGAACAGACACAAGCGATTCTATCATTGTCAATAAATACATTGATATTGGGGGTAGTCTTTTGATGGGGGTGAAAAATAGTATAATTAGTCGTACTTGTATAAAGAAATAACTTTTTTGTTTGAAACCATTCAAATTTTGATTAAGTTTGGTATTTATTACAGTTGCAGCAGTATAAGAGTCTGTATGTTTATCAAACAAATTAGTGTCATCAGCAAAAGGAATGTAAGACATGATTTGAAGCATTACTAATATCATTAATATAGATAAAAAACAAAAGGGGACCTAAAATCGAACCCTGGGGAACACCACATGAATTATTTTGATAATTTGATTTACACAAACCCAGTGGAACAAACTGTTCCATATTTGTAAGATACGAGGAGAACCAATTAAATGATGTACCCCTAATCCCATAATGATATAATTTGTGAAGAAGAATTTGATGATTAACAGTATCAAAGGCCTTTGATAAGTCAAGAAAAACACCAATACCATATTTATTATTATCTAAACCTATTTGATCAAGCAGGTCAATAACTGCCATATATGTGGATAACTAAAATCATATTAACTCTTTTAAAAAATCATTGATATACTCAAGATGCAAAAACTTTTGAAAGTAAAGAGAGAACTGAAATAGGTCTGTCATTCTTAACACTTGGAGAACAACCGGAACTAAACAATGGAATAACTTTAGCAATTTTTAAATTATCCGGCACAAGCCCTGATGATGAGACATATTAAAAATAAAACAGAGTTCTGATTATACCATTAATTATTTTCATTACAATATTAACATGAATATTATCGAAACCTGGACTTTTATTACATTTGAATTTACTAACAATGAAATATATTTCATCACTACTTGTAGGAAACTACTTGAAAATATTGTAAACATTGATTGAGGTCAGAATGGTTATGCTTGATAGATTTACAGGAGATTCAAAACCACTATTTCAACTTGATGTATTATAAAGAAGTTTGAATCTATACAAATGAAACGAATATCTAAAAAGCTGTTATAACTAAAAATTGCTTATATATACACCTCAGTCACCATAACATCACAGATAAAATGCTGATATGTTGTACTATCAGCTTCATAATGTAGTACATACATGTAGACATTGGTGCCATTAAACTTCAACAAACCAAACCATACCATCAGTCCCGTGAAACACAAAGAATGAGCTCAGTATGACAAAACATGGGTCAGAGGTGTAGGTAATATATCATTTCTAGTTTTTGTTGGCTATAAATCAATCTATGTATCACATACAGTGAAATAAAACCCAGTGTTCCCAAGAATGCTAATTGGTGATTATTTGAAATACCATGATGATGATAGTTCTCTTCAATTAAGCCCAGCCCACTAAAACCCCAATAAGCAATGCATGGGTGTGGAATCATTCACAAATATTTCAGACATGACTATTTAAACAGCTCCCTGGATTAATCAATAGAGGTGGAATTTATTTGTCAACATTATGTGTTTACTAATGGTATAGCATACCTTCTCTCCCAATGTCATAAGGAGTACATTTTCTCCATTTGCTAAAAGTCCAGATCTTCAATTTTTTTTCTTCTTTTGCTTCCCCCCTTTCCTCCTCTTATCTCCCTTACAAACCTTCCATCTCCTCACTATCCTGACTCTTACACCATAATTTATTAACACCCTCTTGGCACATTTGACTCTGACTGTCGAGGTACCAAACCAAACCATCAATCCCTTGAAACATAAAGAATGAGTTCAGTATGACAAAGCATTTTAAATGCTTTCTTCGCCTCCTTTCATAATTCACCTACTCCATAATTAAAGTAGGTAGCTCATTTGGAAGATTGCACAGCTATGCAGACAGATACACCGAACATCAAAGCAGAAGTACGTATATCATTTGCAGCTCTTGCCCATTCAGGTGTTGAGAGAAGTGGCAGTGGTTGAATAGTTTTTGCCTTCCTTCGAAGGTAACATTAAGCTGTCAATCCTGATCGGTAGAGTCACACCCTGTCTGGTTTTCTAACACATATTTGAGTAGAAAAGCATAAAAACGCGACCTTCATTTACTTCCTGTTCTGGTCCATCTTAGCTCAGTTACACCCTAGTTCCTGTGCGGTGACTCGTCCGGCAGCTGCTGAACTTATTCGTGGCATATGTGGTATATATATATTATATATATATATATATATATATATATATATATATATCTATATATATATATATATATATATATATATATATATATATATATATATATATATATATATATATATATATATATCTATATATATATATATATATATATATATATATATATATATATATATTATATATATATATATATAATATATATATATATATATATATATACATATATATATATATTTACATATATATATATATATATACATATATTTATGTATATATATATATATATATATATATATATATATATATATATATATATATATATATATATATATATATATATATATATATATATATATACATATATATATATATATATATATATATATATATATATATATATATATTTATATATATATATATATATATATATATATATATATATATATATGTATACATACATATTTATATATATATATATATATATATATATATATATATATATATATATATATATATATATATATATATATATATATATATATATATATATATATACATACATACATATATACATACATAACATAAATACACACCTACAAACATATACATATACATAAATACATACATACATACATACATACATATATAGCTAGCTCTACTATTCAAAAAATAGTAGAGTTATTCAACTACCCCTGGCGTCATCGTCTGCTTTGGCATCAGCTTCGGTGTTGGTGTCGGCGTCCGGTAAAGTTTGATTAAAGCTTTTATGAATGGTGTACATTCATGTGCTTGGCATAACTGTTCAAGTGAGCATGATTAGGGTTGTGTGTGCATACCAATTAGCTTATTTGCATAACAATAAAAATATTTATATCTATGATATCTTTCAAAATAAAGTGGGAGTGGGGAATTTGTTTTACACAAATGATCATATGTGTGAAGAACATTACTCAATGGTGAGGTGTTGTGTGCATATTAAGTGGTTTATATTGCATAACAATAAACTTGCATACAAAATATTTAACCTTAGATAATAATTTGCTATTAGGTTTAGTGGTATAGGACATTGGTGCTATTCAGTTGAGCGTGGTTGGTGGATTGTGTGTGCATAATAATTAGCATATTTGCATAGCAATGAAAATAATTGTATATGTGGTATCTGTTAAATTAAAGTGGGTGTGATGATCTTGTTTAAACAAATGATCATACAGTTTATGTGAAAAGCATTGTTCATACCTAATGGTGAGGTATAATGTGCATTTGCTGCAATATGTTTGACCTGATATCAGAAGTATATGGCTTATGACTTACTAACTTCACATTTCTAGTTTGTTATGATATTGACATTTCTGACATGAATAGCAATCAAAATATTTGTCTTGCCATGAATAAAGAAGCAAATAAAAGATTCCTCTTCTAAAGAATTTTTGATTAAGGTTTTGGAAATATAAACAATAACCAGAATGTGGGGTAGAAGATGACATGATGATAAAGTAGCTGTAGGAATTAGGATGAGGTTATGTGGGACTGGTGGATTGTATGTAGGGCAGGGTGCGGTGGGATGTTGGTCAGGATGGGTTGGCATGTTAAACAGGGTTTATTGGCATGTAGAACAGGGTGGGTTGGAATGTGAAACAGGATGAGTTGCAGGTGGAACAGGATGGGTTGGCATGTGGAACAGGGTGGGTTGGCATGTGGAACAGGGTTGGTCGACATGTGGGATAGGGCAAAATGGCATGTTGTGGGATGTTATCTGGATTTCTGTTGCGATGGCATGAAGATCATGCAAGTGGTGGAATGACATAAAGTATCTGGTTTTCAGGTGTGATTGCATGAGTATATATGTGGGATGACATTTGGGACAGATTGGGATGGAATGTGGGACAGTCTGGAATATGTATTATTAGCAAGGGAATATGTATTGTTTATAATGTCTAGTTTGTCATACGTTAAGCAATATTGTTTCACATAATTTTGCTTTAATGTTATTGTACATTTTTCATGCTGCTTGACTTTGCTGACACACATATTTTCTTAAATTGGAAGTTGTATTACAATCCAGGATGTAGTTTTGGGAATCTTGGAATGTGTAGGGGCTGGGGAGGGTACAGGTTGGAAAGGGGGTTGAATGGCATTCTTCCATCTACATTGGCAAGTCAGGGCCTCTCCTTTCTTTGTTATTCAATTGATAAAACCAAAAGAAATATTGTAGTTGTAAAGACTGCCAGGTTTTACACATTTTTTTACATGAGTTACTGGGTGGGGTAACCTTGAGTTTTTTTTTTTGTCCTAAAATATCTGGGAAAACTCAAAGATATTTTGAAGCTTGTAATGCAAATGAAAATGTATGTGCATCTTTCAAAGTTCAAGTACCCATGCACCTCCTCTCTCGGTCACAGCTTTCTGGCTTTTATTCTTGAATTTCTCTCATTCTCCCCCTGGTTTTTCCTTACTATAAAATGATCTGACCTCCAGGCACAATCTGATAAGACCCAAACAAACAAACAAACTTCTCTATATATACAGTACTTCCCTCTACAAGCCCATTCTCTATACCAGCTTTGAATAGTCGAGCATACTGTCCTTCCGACAGTTGAACATTTAATTAAAAAATCATTAAAACAGATTGTAATTGTCCTGCAACATTACAATTTAGAAAGGTATTTCAAGTCTGGTGAATTTTACATAACATTGACTGTTCTCTTCAAATATCCAGTAGCCTACGTGAATCCTTAAATTGACGCACATTAGCAGAGTAATGCATCTCAAACCATTCACAAATATTTCAGACATGACTACGGGCCTCGTTAAAAATGAACAGCTCCCTGGTTTAATCCATAGAGATGGAATTCATAGGATGTTCTAACCGCGATGTGTTAACAGTTAGTCATATTACATGTACTTTACCTTGTGTCCTGGTAGGTTAATTACAATAGTTAATTATTGTCTTTCTGGTGCTTCCATCCTAACAATTTATTGGAAGCATATTGGGAAAGTGATTTTGCGAGTATAGGAATTTATCTAGTATGTGACCTTTCAGGTATCATAAGCCTCAGTGTCATTCTATATGTTTGAAGCCTCAGTGTCATTCTATATGTTTTAAGCCTTAGTGTCATTCTATATGTGTTTTAAGCCTCAGTGTCATTCTATATGTTTTAAGCCTCAGTGTCATTCTACATGTTTTAAGCCTCAGTGTCATTCTATATGTTTGAAGCCTCAGTGTCATTCTATATGTGTTTTAAGCCTCAGTGTCATTCTGTATGTTTTATGCCTCAGTGTCATTCTATATGTTTTTTAAGCCTTAGTGTCATTCTATATGTTTTAAGCCTCAGTGTCATTCTATATGTGTTTTAAGCCTCAGTGTCATTCTATATGTTTTAAGCCTCAGTGTCATTCTATATGTTTTAAGCCTCAGTGTCATTCTATGTGTTTTAAGCCTCAGTGTCATTTTATATGTGTTTTAAGCCTCAGTGTCATTCTATATGTGTTTTAAGCCTCAGTGTCATTCTATATGTATTTTCTTTGAAATAATTTAAGACATAAATGTCATTCTATTGTTTTAAGCCTCAGGGTCATTCTTTATGTGTTTTAAGCACAATTCCATATTCTTTAAGAACTTTCTTCCTACTTTTTTTCTTTGAATAAAAAATAAACTGAAAGCATAAATATTCTTAAGAACTTTCTTCCTACTTTTTTTTGAATAAAAAAACTGATTTTTAAGGGCTCTATTATCCCCTCGCCAGTGAAGTTGGTGAAGAGGGGATATAGCATCTTTACCGTTCATCTGTCCCATCTGTCTGACCGTCCATCCGTCAACATCTACGGACTCATGCATGTTCATCTATTATGGAACAAAAGATTGCTGCCCTAGGAGAGGAATTCCAACTATTTTTATGCAACAAAATTTATGTAAAGGAGAACAAATGCATTCTAGACTTCATAGCAGCCATAGGTGGGATTTGAAGGGGGCACTTGCCCCCCTCCCACCCCCTACTTTTTTCCGAATTTGTATCTTTTGTGTAGTAACTTTTTTAATTCTTAGTGATTTTGTCCCACCACTTTTGACTTTGCCCCCCACTTTCGATGGGCAAATCCCACCCATGATGGCAGCAATTAAAGGATTTGTTCAGGGTTGAAAACAAGTTGAATAATATCCTGCTGATAATTTTAGAGTTGATAATGTGGACCAATAAAATGTCAAAGTTTGCCTCGTCTGGGTCATCTGAGCCAGAATATCGCTTTTTTGTGCTTAAACCTTTTAAGGTAATTCCTACCAAATCTTTTGAAATTGATACACGTACCTTCTTAAAAGAACATGTATTATGCATATACCCAGTTTCGCTACATGTAGCATGGAACTAATTATTTTCCCTTTAGATTGATTTCATCATGTGACTGTAACTCATCTGGAAGCCATTTTGCAGGGCTAGCGTCATTGCATTTCATGCATCTCCACACAGTTCAGTCACATCACACGTACAACAAACATACTGCATGCTAACCTACATAACCTACCTACCAGTTCAGTGAATTTTACTGATTGCAGTTTTTTTGTTCGCTTCAATTTTACTTCATATTTTCCTTATGTTTTATATATTCATACGGAGAGTAACTTTTACGTGGACGCCATGTGATTGTTCGTTATATGCACACAAAGCCCACATACCTGATATAAAGTGCTTGCTGCAAATCCTAGTGTGAACAGTAGGTTGAAAGCCATTGCATCGTACAACAGAAACCCACTTTGAACGTCGATCAGGATTAGATGGAAATAGAGAAAACGTCTTTTTATTCCCCCACACACATTTATTAGTGCAACAAATGGTACAGCAAGATTCCAGCATCATTATTTTCCAAAAATTATCTGATATAACAACATGCAAACATTTGTAAGTCTTATTAAGTGTACAGCAGACGACCGTGTTCTTCCCCGACAAAATGGTGAATGTAAACAAAGTAACATGACATCAGCTGAAACACCCTTATTGAAACCTATGATGAAGAGTCAAGTTTTGGGTCTTTTTTTATACCAGAAAGGGGAAGTTTTGCAAACTTTTGCGATGTTTTCTAAAAAGTACCACCTAATATTTTTTGGATGATGGTGTGTTTAATAGGAGTTGACCTGAGGTTTTGGCCCTCTTTTTTAGGCTGAAGTGAAGAGATGTTATACACCCTCACCAAATAACTCAATTTTTGGTATGGGTCCATGGTAAAATAGTTCCCCTATGAAACTTTTTCTGAAACAGATCTTGTCAAGTTTGGATATGCATAGTCAAGACCTATCCTTTCTCTACCATTCCTGACATTTGCATCTTCTCAGCCTTCCTGTCCCATGAAATGGGACCTCTTAAAAAATCTTTATTTGCCTTTTCTTTGGGGTTTCTCATTTTGAGCTGGTGGAGTAATACTTTATTAGTACCATGCTACCATTTGCTGCAGTGCTAATTGGCGATGATTTTCAAAATCCCCAATACACTCAAATTTGCTAGAGCATGACCAAATACCGGATATGATTGACCTTTGACTTGTCATTATGAGGTTCATGTTTGAAACAACATCTGTCATTCTGTCCTGTCCTCTTGCCTTCTAACAATTCTTAGCATGCTAGAGGTATGAGACACATTTGCCCAGAAACACCAAATTGCTATCTTTCCTCTTTTCTACTTTATTTTACTGATGTGTTGATATGTTTTCCCATCACTATGTCCAATAACTTTGTTTTAATTAAATGTCAATCTGTTTCGTATTTGCATTGATGATAATCAAAGTGCTGGTAGGTTTTTATTAGATGCACCCCAAAACAGGTCAAGTGCATGTCTAAAATGATAAGGGTATGTTTTGAATTTTGGATGTTCTGAAAAAGAAGTACAGTTTTCATACAAAAAGCAATACCTTTTTCCAGTAGCTAAGGGAAGGAACTTGTTCTATAGTGAAGAAATATATAACAGTGTTCACTTATTCTATCCATCTTACAAGTTTTAGCATGAATTTTAAATAACAGAACACATTAAGATATGAAACCACTTGCCATGTCTTAAATCTTAAAGGATAAGTTCAGTGGTCAAGTACGTCCATCTTAAATAAAGAGGACTTCAAAAGAAACAAAATTGTGAAGAAAGCATTCAAATATCTTATTCCGTTAAGGAGATATTTAAGTTTAAAGCTCAGTCTTATCTGTGTAGAAATGACTACTATGTAGTAAGTCTACTTTGGAAAGTTGGTGTCCTCATCCTTACATTCTTTGCAATTGTTAATGAATTTTAAAGAAAGTTGATTTAAATTTCATACTATGTTATTTATTTTTTCTCGAACTTTCTTGAGATGGTACATTAGAAATACCCTTACTAGATTCAGTTTTACTACTTTTCTGACATATCCCATGGTTTTTAAGCCTCAAAATCGCAGGACAAAATATTATAGAATACATAACAACTTTGAGTAATCTGAGGCTATGACATCACAACTAGTCTGATTTCAGTTGTTTCTATACAAATGATACCAAACTTTAAACTTTGATATCTACTTAACAGTATAAGATTTTTGAATGGTTTTTTCACTATTTTGTTTCTTTTGACGTCCTTGTTCATATAAGATAGATTTACTTGACCAATGAAATTATCCGTTAATGAAATTTGATCATGACTTTTAATTGTACACTATTATTTTCATGAAATTTGGAATGCAAGGACAAGCAGCTAGTGTAGGCTGCATTTTAAATGATGACTTTCTTGGAGGGAAATTGAATAAAATCACGTTTACATTGAAACTGCTGCAATGAAAACTTGAGTAAAAAAATGCCAAGGATTGTTGGTCACAAATGCAAACTTATGAGGTTCGACCATCAAAAGCAGCAAAGAATATTTTACTTCTAACAACCCACTTCCACTTAAAGGGGAAATTCGTTTGCTTAATTTCACTGGTCATTATTTTGAAAGCTTATGATACATATAACGATTTCATAATTTGTCTTTTTAGAAACAATGAAAAGTTAATTAATTATGCTTTCCAGTTGAAATATAGTCAATTTTGTGGTCTTATACATGTTGACTTGTGTATGGTAAACTTGGTGATTATTATTTAAACACACCACAATGATTTTTGTGTATCTGTGAAACAGTCATTGACAATGAGCATGCAGACTGCTCATCTTTTTAAGATGAAACTTACAGTGGGAGTGCAACTGTTGTAATACTTACTGTGTAGTGCTAGGTCATATAGTATAGTTTGCTCTATAAGTAATTTGATTTCTGTTTTGTATTATTTATTTTTTTCAAAAAAGGATTTAAAATGGTATGCTCCATATTTTGTGTAAGGCTATTGGTGGCAAAGAGATCCTTTGGGGAAACCTGTTTTGCAAAATGGTTTTATTTTTAAGCTGTATGGAGATATGAATATGAAAACTCCAGTATTTTCATCCCTTACAAGCATACATGAGGTCAAAGTCATGGTTATGTGGAGCTTTAGATTATTTTGTAGACCTACAAGCTGACAGTAAATTCTTTAACTCATACAAACTCAAGCAAAATTTACAACACTGTATCTTACTGCTGACCAGCACTAATAAAAAACAGTCATGCTGGTTTAGAGTATGCTGTAGGTGTGTCTCACTACCAATGGCACTTGATGCAGAGAACTGCTATCTAAATAGCAGGTCCCTGCTTGATGCAAGGAAATATAATTAGTACTCTCAGTTGTTTATGGTTACTCATCCAGTCTCCTTAAGATCTTCTGATGTCATTATTATGGCAACTATTTAAGGAATGCACATCTCCCAAGCTTATAAGCTGACAGTGTTTGAGATCATTGGTGTGCATCATATCACTAAGGGTCTGGTAGTGTGATAGGAGATGCGTTTAAGATAAGATAAGAAGATAAGATTAATTTATTTCGTCCACAACAAAATATGGAGATTTGTCGCCCTGTAGCAAAATGTACAAAGATATTTTAAAAGGAATATAAAAGTTATAAAATATAAAAGTTACATAAAAGTTATATATATATAAAAAAAACACAGTAAATTAGAAAAAATAAAAATTTTGGTAAATGATAGTAAATGGTAAAATACAATAACATCCAAGATGTTATAGGCCCACATACATACACATATATACACATACATACACACACATACACACGCACATGCATACACACATATATATACACACATACACATATATACACACACATATGCATACACACATTCATGTACACATATATATACATACATATACATAGATAAATAAATATAAAAATTTGACTTAAAATATAAAAACACAAACTATCAGACCGCTTTAAAGTTGAATAGGGAAATAGAGTTGGGTACAAATGAAAACCTGAATCTGTTATGCTTGGACCATGGCATACAAAGTCTTTTCAGTGAACGGCAGAAAATATAGTGGGAAGAGCGGATGTGTGTTGTCATTCAATATTTTAGTTATTTTTCGGTGCATCATGTTATTGTAGAGATCAGAGACGGACTTCAGACATATGTCATCACCAACGATGGGCTTGCATCCCTTACGATCTTCTCTAATTTACTAGTTGAATCTTTTGTAAGCAACCCGAATATACAGATAATACTGAAAGTTGACACTCTTTGTATTACTGACTGGTAAAAGAGCTTAAGAATAATATTGTCAACTTTGGAAGTATTTCAGTTTTTGTAAAAAATACAACCTTTGGTACGCCTTGGTTCTAGTTGCATCAGCCTGGTCTTTAAAGGTAACTTTACGATCAATGATAGTGCCTAGATATTTGTAATGGTCCACCTGTTCAACAACCTCATTATTAACCCTGATTGAAGCACGATAACATGACCATTTCCTAAAATCAAACACCATCTCCTTGGTTTTTTTACAATTCAATATCAGATAGTTTTTGATTGCACCAAGTAACAAAATCACCAATTTCATCCTCATACGGAGCAGTAGTGTTATTATGAAGATAAGCGGTTATCACGGTATTGTCAGCATACTTGATAATTGAGCAAACTGCTCATGTTTACTTCTGCAATCATTTGTGTACAAGCAAAAGAGGATAGGAGACAGACAACAACCCTGGGGTGCACCTGTACTAATGGACCAAACGTCAGAGCATAAGCCATTCATTCTAACAAACTGGTCTGTCTCTTAAATAATTTAAGATCCATAATAATTACCTTCAATTGACACCTATACCTAGCAGTTTGTTTATCAGCAAGTGCGGCTGGTTGGAATTAAAAGCACTTGAGAAGTCGACAAATGTAGCCCGAACAAAGGAATTTGGTGTTTCCAAGTGTTCAAGAATCTTATGCAAAAACATTAAGACTGCATTATCAACACTTTTTTTGTCTCTGTGGAAAAATTGCATGGGATCTAAAATAATGCCATTCTCATTTAGCAAAAACCTGAGAATAAGTTTTTCAAGACATTTCATTATGATCGAAGTAAGTGCCACTGGATGATAGTCATTTAGGGTGGTAACTGTATTTGATTTTGGCACTGGTGTAGATGTAAGAAAGTCTTAGGTTATGTGTATTATTGTGCTGTAATTCCTAGTGGGGGTGGTGAACAGCTGACAGTGTTTTCCATAAAATTGTATAAATTCAGTACATTTTCTGGAAACTTTTCTAATTGGTCCCCCCTCCCACTTTTTGGATAAGAGGCCATGTCCCTTCCCCCTCCCCCTTCTTTTTCGGGATGAGAATTACGGCCCTGTTTTAGTAGATACTGTAGGTACAGAAAATGGTTGACCAAAGGGCTACAATGTGTATAAGCCATAGTTTTAAAGTTGTTTTTTTTCTAGCTGTTTGTAAAATCTCAGGGAAATATTTCATTATATTTTTGGAAGAAATTTTGTGATGCTTTATATTCATGTCATCCATTCCACATATTAGTTTATTGCTGTAAGCATCAATATTTTTCTTTTTTGGGCAAAACTTGTCCATTGGACAATAGCATTTGGACATAAGGACAGCAAACCAGGGAGAATCTGCTGATATTGGTATCATATTAGAACCTCATACACTTCTGAATTGCAATGAAAATGCAATTAAATACTAGGCTTTTCTGGTTTGAAGTAACACCTATTTAAAACAGTTGTATTCTAACCATTACTGTATTACACCTTAGCAATAAGTCTCGTCCCCACACTCAGTGATCATCAATATTAAATCAAGAAGGAAATATTCATTAGAAGCATTGTTGGTTCAGCCAGGCATGATTATCAATCACCTCATGCTCATTATTACATCCATGGTTGTGTTGTTTTTGTAAGTATTTTCCATAATTAGTATAGTAGAGACCCCTTGTCGTTTGTGTGATATGATTTTTTTTTTCTTACGGCGTAATGACATTTGATTTTAATGGTGAGCTTATACTCAGCTTAAAGACAGCTTATGCATGTACTCATAGCATACATGTCTGTTAATTTTCTTCTTTTAGATGAGCAAAAATGTGATAAAGTGATTTATTATTTTTTCATATGGGCAATTGTAAAGTTTTCTTTTCAATACACTAAGTTGGAAATCAGCACTTTAGCTCTTATTTGATTTCATTACCAAAAAGCCTATCTCTTATCCGGTTCCCCTGCCCCTTTCTGCCCCACTTGCAACATCGATCTCTCCATAAAGCATATTTTCTTAATCTGTCCCCTATACCAGAACTCCAGATCTCTTCTTTTCTCACTATCCTAAATATCGGACCTATTCGAAAACAATTCTTCCTCAAACATCATCAACTTTCTCCACCCACAACAACAACCTCTTCCACCACATATAATCTCCTCCCCTTCTACACCTAACCTTACACACCCCTTTCTTTTCACCTAAATTGTTCTCCCACATTCAGCTTTTCCCATTTATCTCCCTTACAAACCTTCCATCTCCTCTTTGCACTAACTCTTACACCTTTATTTGTTAACACCCTCTTGGCACATTTGACTCTTGACTGTCGCGGTGCCATTAAACATCAACAAACCAAACCAAAAACCAAAAAGGCCCAACACTTGTGGGTTTGAGTGTAATTTTGCCCAAATAATATTTTTTATTCTTGCAAGATTTTATTTAGAATGGTACTCTATGCTGATCACCTTTTAATCACACTTTGTCAGGTTTTTAATGTCTTTATGCCTAGTTGCATCCTTCAAATAGCCCAATTTACCTTGCAGGATTGACGGCCAATTGAGAAAGCACCTACCCCTCCCATCTCATATGCTACGCTTTTAACAAAATTTTAGAAAATTTGAGATACAGTGCCATAGAGAGATACTTGTCTCTGTCTGATGGGCTTACATTAATCTTGAACATAGTGGATCTGGTATAACTTGTTTCCAAATGTAGATTCCTTCAAGACGATTAAGCAGATTCCATATGGATCGCAATCGGATGTTCTGATGTAGCATTTGGCCCCCTTGGCTCTCTTTGTTGCAGATATAAGATAAATGCCAAAAAGGCCCAAAGTTCATAGTTGCACCGCTCTGAACAACATGTACCATAAAACCCTTTGCAACAAATTTCACATTCCTTCTTTTTCGTTTCAGGTGACTGCTGGTTTTTAGCTGCTCTAGCTGCCCTCTCCTTAGATGAGCATCTTCTGTTCAGGGTCGTTCCACCAGAGCAGAGCTTTGAGAAGGGTTATGCAGGTATCTTTAAGTTCAACTTCTGGCAGTATGGAGAGTGGAAGGAAATCGTAATTGATGATCGGCTACCAACGTACAATGGCCGTCTGGTCTTTGTACATTCCACAGAGAAGAATGAGTTCTGGAGCGCACTTTTGGAGAAAGCTTATGCTAAGTAAGCAAATTGTTACCTTTCCACAGGCCATACCATCCTGGCAAATTCATCGGGTACACACTGAAAGCAAGTCACTTGTGACTTACTTGTGCTTTCCCTGACATACAGTATGCCTAAAAGTGAAATACAAATACAACCTTCAAATGTTGGACAAAATTGATGAAATTTCTCTATGAAAGGAATATTCCTGTGAATTTTCATATGTATGTATACAATAGAGGACAATTGATGAAACAATATATCAACATTAAAAAATCAAGGGAATATTTTGGGCGTTACTTCTGAAGGATTGGCCAATTTGTGTGTACTTTTCTGTATGTCTTCTATATATTTGTAGTATACTCTGAAAGCTCATTTTGGTTGATACTAAACAAGTTATGAACTTGATAACCAGTTTGAGGAAATGTATTTATAACAATTATGTGATTTGGAATCTAAATACAAATTTGAAGATTTAATTGAATGAATCCTATATTCCCTAAAGAAAACATTAACCAACATAATTTCAGAATAAATGTTTTTTAAATCAGTTGAAAGGTAGCTCGTAATTAAAAAATTTCAATTCTTAAGAAAGAATGCCTGAAGATTGGAAAGATATGAACATATTGAAGTCTTAATTAATCCTTAAGAGTCTCAGGGTTCTAAACATGACAACAAAATTCAGATTTTTTCTTCTCAAAATTGATTTTTATAACTTTTCTTTCATTTTGTATCACTACAAGTTTAGTTTATATGAATGCTAAGACAATGAAATTTGCAATAAAAAGTTAGAATAAAGTAACTATTGACATAAATATGCAAATTTCCAAATTTTATGCAAAATTAGGACACTTTTATGACAGCTTGTATTTTTTCTTGTGAATAATGAAAATGGAAGATTTTATTACATATTTAGATTGTTTGTGAAATTTTCTTTCAAATGATACCAGTCTAAAAAAAAATTCTCAAAGCAAAATATGCAAAAAACGATGGAAAAAACAAAACAATTAATAATCACCACTGTAATTACGGGGCGTGCACGTTGCCAGCTCACATACTATCCGCCTCACTAGACTGCCTATGTTTCAGTGCATGATGCTGTTTTTAAACTTAAATATCAGCATAAATAAAGAGGGGGTAAGTGCTCTTTTTGCTTTTAATTGAAAGTACGTGATTTAAGCTTTTGTCACAATATTTTTGTCGTGCAGTAGGTATACTGCAATCCAGAATTATGATTTTTTTCAAAAATTGTATCTCAAAAAGACTAAAAATTATCAAATGTTGCAAAACTTTGCCAAAAAATGGTATTGGTTTTAATAAGGGCAGACGAAATTTGACCGGAATTGAAGACTTTGATATCTTGAACAAATGTTCACGGTTTTTAAACAAAAGCTAGGTCTGAAAAACCAAATAAGCTAATAAGCTATTGAGAGAAAAAAAGTTTTTTTTTGTTGTTAAATTTTGCATATTTTTTTAAATTTTATTCTTTTTAAATTGACTCTCATTCGGCCATGATTGACTCTTCATTTGGCCATGATTGACTCATTTGGCCATGATTAACTCTCATTCGGCCACAATTGGCTCTCATTTGGTTAGCCATGATTGACTCTTATTCAGCCATGATTGACTCTTCATTCGGCCATGATTGACTCATTTGGCCATGATTAACTCTCATTCGGCCACAATTGACTCTCATTTGGTTGGCCACAATTGACTCTCATTTGGTTGGCCACAATTGACTCATTCGGCCATGATTGACTCTTCATTCGGCCATGATTGACTCATTTGGCCATGATTAACTCTCATTCGGCCACAATTGACTCTCATTTGGTTGGCCACAATTGACTCTCATTCATCCATGATTGACTCTCATTTAGCCATGATTGACTCTCATTCGGCCATTGACTCTTCATTCGGCCATGATTGACTCTTCATTCGGCCATGATTGACTCTCATTCGGCCATGATTGACTCTCATTCAGCCATGATTGACTCTCATTCAGCCATGCTTGACTCTCATTCGGCCATGATTGACTCTCATTTGGTCACGATTGTTCAGAGAGAGGGAACTCTTGTGACATCACAAATGTTCATGTCAAAGAATGACTAGCCATTGATGTTCAAGTGACATTTGTCTTCTCTTTTTCTGCCAATCTTAACGATATCACTTCTAGGTGTTGATAAACCTTTACACAGTGAATGTGGCTACTGATACGCCTAGAAGTGTTAGGAAAATAGTTCAGCATTGCAATATATGGTCTATGATCTTTACATGTCCACGTGCTCTTGAGTTCTGATTTACAACTTCAGGTCACTCTTAAGACAGCTTGGGGGTTTAGAAATTACTGGGAATTGTTTGTAGGAGTAGAATTACACAGAGAAGGTTAAAAGTACTCTAGCTGTAAAGTTCTGTCAGGAGAGGGGCATTTGCAGCATGGATAAGCTAGATTATATTTATGATGATTGAGGATAATTTGCAAAAGTTTAGAAGAGACATAGGTAACATGACTTCAACATGAATCATGATTCAACAGAAATACCAATCAAAAATGTGTGTGCAATTTTAAATGGTATTGCCATGGACAGTGGCTACTTCAGGAAATAGGAAGGGGCAGCTTGTGGGAAGGAGGCAGGGAGGGAGAGGGGGTTTGATGATGATTTTATTGGGGAAACTGGGGATTAAACATTCTGGGACTGAGAGGAATACTCTAGTAGCATCGCCATTAATCGTAAAGTGTATTTAATTTTGTGTGTATTCATCGTGGTTTGTTTGAATTGAATTTCCTGGGCCTATCTTGAACAACAAGACTTCAGTTTGGATCATGTTCTGTAAAAACCAAAATAGTAATACATTGTATGATGTAAACTTTTTTGTTAGAAAGATATCATTAGTTTGGGCGTGCAGGAATTAAAGTAACTGCTACCGTCAGAAAGAGGATCTTAGAAAAGTACAGGTATAACAAATTGCAGTCTGCATTTGGGTCTATAATTATAAATTGATTGCCTTTTGATAAATCCCCTCATATTGTTTTGCATATTTTTTCATCATATCAATAGGTTGCATGGATCATATGAAGCTCTAAAGGGGGGTAACACCACTGAAGCCATGGAAGACTTCACCGGTGGATGCTCAGAAATGTTTGAGCTGAAAAACAAAGCTCCACGTAGCCTTTTCCGCATCATGTTTAAAGCTTACGAAAGGGACTCACAGATGGGATGCTCCATCAATGCTGCAACAGGGGAGATTGTTGAGGCCAAAAAAGACAATGGTCTGATTGTGGGACATGCGTACACCATAACTGATGTCAAAAAGGTGGGACATTAATGCTCTTTTTGGATATATATCTGATATATCAAAACATGTCCAGTAGATTCACTCCAGTCCAATCTTATTTTAAGTTTAACTCTTTTCAAGAATTCTTTCTCACCAATTCAAGGTAGATTGTTTATAGAATTATAATTATGCTCAATTGACCAACAATACAAAATATTTATACTTTGCTTGCAACATTGTTGACAAAGAATTCTCTCCCTTCTATGGAAAAAAACATCTCCGGAATTGACTAAAACCCTCTGTGGCAAACAAACCATTGATGTTGACGTGTCATTAAACAACATGAATCTGACCATGGTCACACACTAGTATGATGTTTAAACAACATGAACCTGACCATGGTCACACACTAGTAGGATGTTTAAACAAACATGAATCTGACCATGGTCACACACTGAGTAATATGTTTAAACAACATGAATCTGACCATGGTCACACACTAGTATTGTGTTTAAACAACATGAACCTGACCATGGTCATACACTAGTATGATGTTTAAACAACATGAATCTGACCATGGTCACACACTAGTAATATGTTTAAACAACATGAATCTGACCATGGTCACACATTAGTATGATGTTTAAACAACATGAACCTGACCATGGTCATACACTAGTATGACGTTTAAACAACATGAACCTGACCATGGTCACACACTAGTAGGACGTTTAAACAACATGAACCTGACCATGGTCACACACTAGTAGGACGTTTAAACAACATGAACCTGACCATGGTCACACACTAGTATGATGTTTAAACAACATGAACCTGACCATGGTCACACACTAGTATGATGTTTAAACAACATGAACCTGACCATGGTCACACACTAGTATGATGTTTAAACAACATGAACCTGACCATGGTCACACACTAGTATGATGTTTAAACAACATGAGCCTGACCATGGCCACACACTAGTATGACGTTTAAACAACATGAACTTGACTATGGTCACACACTAGTATGATGTTTAAACAACATGAACCTGACCATGGTCATACACTAGTATGATGTTTAAACAACATGAACCTGACCATGGTCACACACTAGTATGATGTTTAAACAACATGAACTGACTGACCATGGTCACACACTAGTGGGAGTATGTTTAAACAACATGAATCTGACCATGGTCACACACTAGTAATATGTTTAAACAACATGAATCTGACCATGGTCACACACTAGTATGATGTTTTTAAACAACATGAATCTGACCTGACCATGGTCATACACTAGTATGATGTTTAAACAACATGAACCTGACCATGGTCACACACTAGTAGGACGTTTAAACAACATGAACCTGTCACACACCATGGTCACACATTAGTATGTTGTTTAAACAACATGAAAACCTGAATCTGATGGTCACACACTAGTAGGACGTTTAAACAACATGAACCTGACCATGGTCACACACTAGTAGGACGTTTAAACAACATGAATCTGACCATGGTCACACACTGAGTAATATGTTTAAACAACATGAATCTGACCATGGTCACACACTAGTATGATGTTTAAACAACATGAACCTGACCATGGTCATACACTAGTATGATGTTTAAACAACATGAACCTGACCATGGTCACACACTAGTATGATGTTTAAACAACATGAATCTGACCATGGTCATACACTAGTATGTTGTTTAAACAACATGAATCTGACGATGGTCACACAAACAAACATGAATCTAGTGGTCATACACTAGTATGTTGTTTAAACAACATGAATCTGACGATGGTCACACACTAGTAGGACGTTTAAACAACATGAGCCTGACCATGGTCACACACTAGTAGGACGTTTAAACAACATGAATCTGACCATGGTCACACACTAGTAATATGTTTAAACAACATGAATCTGACCATGGTCACACACTAGTATGATGTTTAAACAACATGAACCTGACCATGGTCATACACAAGTATGATGTTTAAACAACATGAACCTGACCATGGTCACACACTAGTAGGACATTTAAACAACATGAATCTGACCATGGTCACACATCAGTATGATGGTTAAACAACATGAATCTGACCATGGTCATACACTAGTATGATGTTTAAACAACATGAATCTGACCATGGTCATACACTAGTATGATGTTTAAACAACATGAACCTGACCATGGTCATACACTAGTATGATGTTTAAACAACATGAACCTGACCATGGTCATACACAAGTATGATGTTTAAACAACATGAACCTGACCATGGTCACACATCAGTATGATGGTTAAACAACATGAATCTGACCATGGTCATACACTAGTATGATGTTTAAACAACATGAATCTGACCATGGTCACACACTAGTATGACGTTAAAACAACATGAATGACCATAGTCACACACTGACTGAAGGAATTGTCAAATTTCAAAGCAAGATATTCTTGCAAGGGTCAGCCTTTCATTTTGAAGATTTTTTTTGTAATGAATTAAAGAGTATATTTTATGGTGGAAATTAATTTGAGCTGCTCATGGCTGCTTGTTGTCTTTGTACGATGATCAATTAACTGGGAAGTATATTCTGCCAACTGACCTGGGCTGTCCTCATAATTAAATTTCCATTTCATTCCATAAATAAAGCTCTGCAGTTGAACTTGCCATCTGCCCTTGAGGACAGCCTTTCTTGAGTAATAAGAGTTGTCATAATCAAGGTTGTCAATTAAATAAGATTTGTACTGGCTTAAATTATTAAGTAATGAAAGTCTTAGATTTATTTCAATTGGAAACATTTTCATTTATAAGTAATCTTGGAAATTCAGATGGCAGAAAATAGCGACTTTACCCAATGTTATGGGATTTGGTATTGATTTAATTAAATTAATCCACAGAACCATATTTTACCATAATGCGATCTTCATTTTGATTGAAAATGATTCCTTCTGATTGGGCTGATGATTGATTAAAGCTCTTTGTGACTAGTATGATGTTTGTTCTTATTCACATGTGTTATCTTTTTTTCAACATGCAAGAGTCAAATGTTTGATTTTAACAGTATCCATGGTAACAAGCTTAATGGCTGTGATTTATACAAAGCCAAGCATACTTGATGTGTTGTCTGGGAATAAATAGTGTGTCATGTCTAAAGCAGTTAATTAACTCTCTGTAGATTATTCACACAGTGCGTCTAAATGTGTTTAGGTTCTTTAGTTAAATTAAACATCTTTAATTAAACTTGAATATCTGCAATAATTTTATTTAATACACTGAAAATGGCATATTTGCTCAAATATGAACAAATGCAAAACCATTAGAACAGTGATTCTTAATAGGTGGCTTGTGGCTCACTAGAGCATCGCGGCTTATCAAATAAAATGTTATCTTTAGTTCTGCTATAAAATGGTGAGTCAAAGGAAGGCGGATAAAAGAAATGCTGGCATCTGGCGTACATCCTTATTGCGCGTGCTCTCAGCTTGTTTTTATTCAGGGATTGTTTTGACGGGTTTTGTTTGTCCTGTGATAATGGTTTTGACCAGCAGCCTGAGGCTGTTGTCAAATGGTGGCCCTTAAAAAAAAAAAAATAAGAAACCATGCAATAGAAGAAACAAAACTTACAAATTTCACACAGCACTGTATATGCTGTATGTATAGTATGATCGAATGACACATAGGAAAGTAATGTTTCAT
This sequence comes from Chiridota heheva, assembly GCA_020152595.1. Taxonomy (NCBI): domain Eukaryota; kingdom Metazoa; phylum Echinodermata; class Holothuroidea; order Apodida; family Chiridotidae; genus Chiridota; species Chiridota heheva. The sequence goes on along the minus strand of JAIGNY010002620.1, from coordinate 2,640,187 downwards.
CTCTAAATTGGTTGGTTAATTGACTTACTGCCTTGGTAGTTCACTAAGCTCAGTTATACTGCAATGCTCAACTGATGAATCTTTTAATGTGATTTTCTAAGCCACATTGCATTCCAAAATTTCAAAAAAGGGCTTGAAATTAAATATGATGCCATAAACAGCTATTCTTGTAAATTAAAAAGAGTCTATTTGGACACCTAAATCTCTTTGGATATGTTGAGAATCATACATACAAAACCAAACTCTTTGGATATGTTGAGAATCATACATACAAACCAAACAATTAGTAATTCATGACAATCAAGAGTCTGAGCCAACTCCAATGCATCCCTGGGCCACATTAAGATCCACAAGTGATTATTCTAGTTTTTTGCTGACATCTTTTAAATTGTAGTCTATTGAGCTAATTACAATCGGATTGATTGATTGATTGATTTATTGCTTTCTTTTTTGTAGGTTGAAGTTCCTACCGAGTCTGGGAGAAGAGTTGTACGACTTGTTAGACTGAGGAACCCATGGGGTCAGGTGGAATGGAATGGAGCATGGAGTGATGAGTAATGAATTGTTTTAATTAAAAGTTTGGAATATAGAATTAAAGTACACAATTTTCAAGAAATCATGTTGTTATTGATATGGATATACGATCATGTCAAGGGCATGAGGCAAGGAACAACCTTTTTGTAAATCTTAACCTTCAGGGAAGGCTTATTGGTTGTCAGGATTTTAACCCTTACTCTACCACATGGCGAGGCGATATTATCGCAGTATTGGATGTCCTGTCTTTGACTCCGCCTCCCAGGCGCATTTTCAGAAAAGTGCTGGTAGAATTAGGGTTAATCAGCCCAGGACAAGTATGCCAGCTCGAAAATATATGCAGCATGGTCCTAGTGGGTGGCCCACCGGGTCACTGAAGCGAAACGAGCCTGACTCTGCGGCTCGGAAGACAGAGGACCGTTCAATAAGTAGCCTGTGCTTAATCCTTACTCTACTACACAGCGATATTATTACTGTTTGGGTGCCCCGTCTTTGACTACGCCTCCCAGGCGCATTTTCAAAAAAGTGCTGGTAGAGTAAGGGTTAATCAGCCCGCGACAAGTGTGCCAACTCAAAAATATATGCAGCATGGTCCCAGTGGGCAGCCCACCAGGTCACTGAAGCAGAACGAGCCCAACTCTGCTGCTCAGAAGATGGTGGACCCTTCAATAATCAGCCTGATCTTAGCCTATACTCTACCACGTTGCGATATTATTACTGTTTTGGGTGCCTCCGCCTCCCAGTTGCATTTTCAAAAAGTGCTGGTAGAGTAAGGCTTAATAGCCAATCAATTTAGTTTGCTCAACAATTTTGTTGGCTTAAAAATAATTCTGAATAATATGCTGACGTTCAAACTTTAAGTATGTATCTTCATCACTGGTATTTTAGAGAATAATTTAGATTGTCTTATGGAGCTTTAGAATTTTGAGCATGATTTTACTCATGGAAAAATGTACTCATAAATGCCCTAATTGCTAATTGTTTGAATGCTTGCTATTAAAGGATTAGTTCAGGGGTCAAGCAAGTCCGATCTTATAGGTAGGTATGAGGACTTGAAAAGATACAAAATAGTGAAGAAAGCATTCATAAATCTTAATCTGTAACAGACACTAAGTTTTAAAGTTAGGTAGCATTTGTGTAGAAATGACTGAAATTAGAAATCAGACTATTTAAAAAAAAAAAAAAAAAATTATACCACCTGAAGAAAGTCTGAGAAAAAATGATTTAAATTGTGAATTTTTTTTATAAACTTTATTTAAAATATATTAACAATTGTTCAGAATGTGAGGATGAAGCCACAAACTTTCCTTAGTAGACTTACTACACCAGAAATTTCTACACACACAGATAAGACAAGAGTTTTAAACCTGAATATCTACTTAAAGGAGACAGAAGTCGGACATAATCCTTATTTTATATGATAGAATTGAATAAAACAAATGCACTGACCAAGTTTCATAACTCCCAAAGCAATCTCACACATTTTTTGTTATTATTAAAAACTTTAATACTATTACTTAATAGTACCATCGGAGCCGCCATTTTGATTTCAAAACATGCAGATTATGACATCATCAGCCCAGCAGGATGCTGGAATGCTTTCTATTTATAATGTACCTCAAGTTTTCTAGCTGATGAAAAATTGTCTTTCTTTTGTAAGGGTCAAGGAAATTTTTGTGTACAGATGAAATTATCAAAAATGCTGTTAAAACTTTGTGCCATATCATGTTGGAATAACACATTTAAATCACATTTATAAAGAAAATCATTATAATCCTTATGTCCCACTTAGGGAAATTATGTCATCATGCACAATATTTCAATACAGAATTGAACAAAATGGCAGCCCCCATGAGTTGATTTTAAACATGAATAACTTGAGATAGGAATAAGATTTTGACTTGCTGTGTTTGGCAGTTGGTTAAGATTTGTATTCTCTATCATATGAAATAATGATTGTATCAGACTTTATATCTGCTTTAACGGAATGAGATTTTTGAATGCTTCACCATATTGTTACTTGTGAAGTCCTGTTTCATATAAGATGACATGCTTGACCACTGAACTAATCCTTTAAGTGACCGTCAATTATAATGAAATGTATGAAAGATGCAATCTGTTTGTTTAAGAGGCAGTCTTTTATCTTATTTATAATCTTGGTTACATTCTTTTTCTCATTCTAGTTGGCCAGGATGGAAACGAATCCCTTTGGAAGAACAAAAGAGACTGGGTCTGGTCAAGAGTGATGATGGAGAGTTCTGGTATGAATTGCTTTCATTGCTTTTACACGTTAATCTTCCTACATGGGCATAGACTAAATTATTTTCGTTCTTTGTATTGTGTAAGAAAAAACTGATACAGACATAATTATGCAATATTTGTGGCATAAACATGGTAGAGATGGAAGGGAAAACAAATAAGAAAATCAACTTTTCAGGAATTAGAATGAAAAACATAAGCTACGTTTGAATTATATTCCTTTTCAGTTACAAACATTATGACCTTTTCATTAAGGTTTCCATATGTAGAAAGTTTTTCCATTTACAATCTTACAAGAAAGGCAAGTATTTTCTTTATCAGTTAGGGTGGGGAGGGTGGGGGGGGTAGGGTTTTTGAATTTACAGAACGCTTGGTATTTACAGGCAATGTATGTTTAAGGTTTAAAAGCATTTAGCATATTTGTTGATAACAAAATCCTCAGGTTTTGTATATTTGCATCCTGAGTAGGTCATTGGTTATTACAACAGTATTGAGGTTGCAGTGGTCAGTGCAGTAGGGTTTTGGGGGGTTGGGGAGGGGTGGAGGGAATTTCATATTCATTTTTTGTAACTTGGTATGATCATGCTATTTTCTTTATTTTTGGTTATGATGTGATAGCATCAGGAACCTATGCGGTCATAATGGGGTGTGTATGCGTGGGTGTGTGTGGGTGTGTGCGTGTATCTATGTGTGTGTGTTTGTGACAGCCAGCTAGTAAACACGATATCTCAAGAACGATACACTGGATTCATGTCATGTGGTACATAAATAGCCCATGGTCTGTAGCTATGCCCTATTGTTTTGATGGTGATGCATATTAATGAGTAGGCAGGGCTTAATGTAGATATCATGAAATGTTTATATTATAACAACCACATGTCTGTTTTCTTTATTATTTGGTCTAAGTATGATGTTAGCGGGTGTGTACATGTTCATGACGTAAAAACGTTCAATTTCATTAATATGCATAGTGAACGGGGCTTAATATGGTTTTGCTAAAAAGAGCTTGTAAACACGGTATCTCAAGAACAAACAGTAAACTGGATTTATGTCATAAGTGGTATACAGATAGCTCATGGTCTGTATATGTACCCTATTGTTTTTGATGATGATGTCATGCATATCAATGAGTAGGCGCTTCTTAATATAAAAATCTTGAAATGCTCTTATTTCAATAATCACATGTCTGTTTTGTTTAATATTTGTTATAATAATGATGTTAGCTATTGTGTATGTTTTCATGGCATAAAAATATCAAATTTTATCAATATGTATAGTGGGCGGGGCTTAATATGATTTTGTAAACAAAAAGCACAAGTAAACACAATATCTCGAAAAACATGCACTGGAATCACATCATGCTCATGGTCTACAGATGTGACCTAATGTTTGTGGTGATGATTTCATGCATATTAATAAGTAAGCAGGGCTTAAAGTGAAACTTTTGAAAAAGTGATAAATGAGCAACTGTATATCCGTTGTGCATCATATGGGGTATAATAATTTTGTTGGTTTTTGTTTACATGCTTATGTTATCAACAGGTGTCATTAATATGTATGGTGGGCATGGCTTAATATGAAAGTGCTAAATGATGTAAACACCATAAATGATATATTAGATTTATGCAATATGTGGTACACAGATGGGTCTATGTTCTGTACATATGTTCTAATGTTGTGGTAAGGATGTCATGAATGCTAATGAGTAGGGGGGGCTTAATGACAAATTCTTGAAATAGGATAAATGAGCAATCTTTTTTGCATTATACTTGCTTTCATGAAGTTGTTGATTATTGTGCAAATGCTAATGTTATCAACATCTTTATTGATCGTCATGGTGGGTGTGGCTTATGAATAAATATCAGGGAACAAATGTTTCATGGTATGCAATGACATAACAGTTAATTCAAATTTTGCAAATCAATCAGCTTATGAAAAGCATCAGAACCACAAAACCTTTTGGTTCTGGTTAAATATAAGAAATCAGACCAATATAATTGGAAGCATTTGTTTGTATCAAGCCCTCCCTGTCAAATGTTTTGATGGATTTTTACCATCGGTAACATATATCAATCATGCACTTTGCATTCCAGCAAGTGTGTACTTGTGGTATCTTAAACTTTTTAAATACATGTTGCTCTATATTGCAAAGTATGGTTCTTATTAGGTTCGTAACTCGCACCTTCAAAAATTAAACAATTATGTTAATCTGCTCAAATCACATTTTTGGTCAGCTTTTTAATATGAGACATGACATATCACATCATTTTCATGCTATATGGTGAACAAATTTTGTGCAAATATTTCTTCAATTTGTCATGTCCTGATTCATTTCCATTGGCTACCCTCCAATATATCAGTATCATTTGATATTTAAATGATTACATACCATAACATGCTCAAGGGTTCTGCAAGGCATGATCAAATATAGCAATAAAAATACCCTTCATTTTTGTTACGAAGGATGGGCTTCGAAGATTGGAAGAAAGAGTTTGATCGTTTGGACATCTGTAACCTTTCTGCCGAAAGTATCCGTGGCACAAGGGGAAACAAGAAGTGGATCGAGACCGTAAAACAGGGCCGTTGGCAGAGGGGTGCTAGTGCAGGAGGTTGCCGAAACTTTCCTGGTAAGATGACATTTACAGCTTGCGTGATTGCTTACATGATGTGGCATCAGACATTGAAGATCTGTGAATGATTAGAGGCAATAATAACTAAATGGCTTTATATTGTATTACGAATTGCAACATCTCGGCCTCGACCAACTACTCCAATGCTTTCAAAATCAAAAAAGCTTGCGATGAAGCCCGGAGAATCACTTTTCCCTCTGACAACTCCGAAAGCTACAACACCCCTCTCACCCTTTCTGAATTAAACCAAGCCATCAGCGACGCTGGCTGCACCTCCAAGGGCCCAGATAACATCCCCTATCAGTTTCTGAAACACCTCCCCATCAAAGCCACCACTACCCTACTCACCATCTTCAACCACATTTGGTCCTCACACTCCTTTCCCCTATCTGGAGGACAGCTATTGTCATCCCCTGGCCCTTAAACCGGGAAGGATAGCACCGACCCCACCAGCTACCGGTACCCATCGCCCTTACTTGCTGTCTCTGTAAAATTATGGAAAAGATCATTAATCAGAGACTAAACTGGTTCCTCGAGACCAACAGAATCCTCTCTCCTCACCAAAGCGGCTTCCAAAACGCCGCAATACCCTAGACCAGTTAATTACGCTCGACACCGCTATCCGGGAATCCTTTGCAAAAAGGAACACCTCATTGCCATATTTTTTGACCTCGAAAGCTTTCGACACTACTTGGAAATACGGCATTACCGGAAACTTCACACCATTGGCCTCAGAGGCCACCTCCCCATCTTTATTCAAAACTTCCTCTCACCCAGGCAGTTCCAAGTTCATATTGGCCACACCCTCTCCAAGCCGTACCCCAAGAAGAGGGCGTCCCCAAGGCAGCATCCTCTCCCCACTCTCTTCAAGCTGAGCATTAATGACATCGGGAATGACCTTGGCCCCAGCATCAAACGTACCCTCTACGTGGATGACTTCACCATCTTCTACTCCTCCCTAGCTTTCCTATTGTTGAAAATAGGCTTCAAACCAGCCTCAATCAGCTGCAAGTCTGGAGCAACAATAACGGTTTTAGATTCTCCAAAGACAAGACAGTCTGCATGCACTTTTGTCATTTCAACAACCTCCACCCCAACCCGAACTTTGTGCTCAATGGGAATCGCATCCCTAAAGTTGAAAACACAAAGTTCCTTGGTCTAACTCTAGACCCCAAGCTCACCTACAAGCCACACATCACCAACCTGAAACTAAAATGCAATAGCTCCTCAACCTCCTCCGACTGCTCTCCAACACTACTTGGGGAGCGAACATATGCTCTCCTCAAAATTTTCAGGCTCACCATTCGTGCCAAGCTTGACTATGGCAATATTGTTTACTGTGTCGCTCACAACTCATACCTCAACCACATTAACACCATCCAAAATGAAGCCCTCAGGCTTTGTCTAGGAGCCTACAGGACCTCCCCAATCACTAGCCTTCATGTTGAAGCCAACTAACCCCCTTTCTACTTAGATGTAAAAAGCTTAGCCTCTCCTATGCTTTTAGAGTCCTCACCAACACCAGAACCCTGTTTACAACCTCATTAGGTACCCCAATTTCTCCTCCCTCTTTGATAGGACTAAAACCCTATCGCCCCCCTTCAGCTTACGCATTAAATCAGACCTCTTTCAACTTGGCATCAACCCCGCCACTCTCGGCACCTATTCCTGGCCCACTTTTCCGCCTTGGGCCACCCCCCTTCCTTCTGTCCACCTAGACCTCTCCACTTATAACAAAACTCAAACTCACCCTAATCTCTTCATCAATCTCCACAACCAAATCAAAGACCAACTCTCAAATTACACCTCCATCTATACTGATGGCTCCAAGGAAGGCAACAAGACAGCTGCTGCTGCCATCATCCAAGACATCACCCTCAGTAGCAGACTTCCTGACCACTCCTCCATCTTTTCAGCCGAGGCTAAGGCCATTCTCCTCGCCCTTAACTTTATTGAGTACTCTCCTCTTAGTCACTTTGCCATTTTCTCTGACTCAAAGGCTGTTCTTACTTCATTACTCAATCTTAAATGGGATAACCTCACCTGCCACCTCCTCCTCCGGAAACTCTTTTCTCCCACCCTCTGCAGGAAAAGTGTTCTTTTCTTCTGGATACCCAGCCATGTTGGCATCCCTGGCAATGACAGCAATGATACAGCCGCTAAGCTTGCCCTTAACCTCCTCCCTTCCCCTTTTCCCAAAACCCTCTCTGACATCAAACCGCTTATCGCTTCTCTTGTTCGTGACCGCTGGCAAACCTTATGGAACTTCCAAATTGATAACAAACTCCATGTTATCCAGCCCACAATCCCGATCAAATCCACCATCAACAACCTTTCTCGATCGACAACGTTCATATTACCCGTCTTAGAATTGGTCACACCCACCTCACTCACTCCCACCTCCTTATTGGTTCCCAACCCCTCTGTAACAATTGCCACTGCATCCTTACAATCCAACACGTTCTCCTTGCTTGCCCCCTGTACAACCTTCCCAGAGCTTCTCTCGCTCCCCACAACTCAATTGCTGAGTTCTTCCAAAAAAATCCTCCAGATAAAATAGTCTCCTTCCTTCAGCATGCATCCCTCTACAACCATATTTAATCCTCCTCTTCCACCCCCTCTCTACTCTGTTTTTAGTTTCACCCTTGCACCTCCTCTCTCGATCACAGCTTTCTGGCTTTTGTTCTTGAATTTCTCTCTTTCTTCCCCTGGTCTCTTTCCTTACTACCTCTAAAATGATCTGCCCTCTCAGGCACAATTTGACCTTTGTTGTCGTGGTGCCGTTAAGACCTCATCAAACAAACAAACATTACGAATTGTGAAAAAATTCAAATGAACTGAAAATGAGCAATTATGTAGTTTTTGAATTGGTATAGCCTTACTGTGCAAGTCTAAATCTCTTTTGAGATGCACAACTGTGCTGACTCTTTGTTTCCACAGATACCTTCTGGATCAACCCTCAGTTCAAGCTGGGCATCGAAGAAGAGGATGACCCAGAGGATGAAGATCCAGAAGATGACGATCCCAGCATCCCCAAGACCGGTGGCACCTTCATGATTGCCCTTATGCAGAAGAACAGGCGCAAGCAAAGAAAAATGGGCGTTGACAATCTCACCATTGGATTTGCAATTTATGAAGTAATCTTATTTCTTTTATAGCTGTACAGTGACTCAATTCTGTTGCACACCCTGATCCTCCAAGAAATATTAAATGTTTTATTAGCGTTTTACATCTAACCCCATATTCTGCAAGGACACCATAAAAGACTAATGCAAGATTATTTAGAAGAATAACCAACTAATTAATACAAGGTTGTTAGTACGTAAAGATAAACCTAGGATCATTTTGGTAAATTCCAGTGTATTAAATCTGATGTATAATTTGTAAAAATGTTAATAGAGTTTGTTCAAGGAGTGCCTGTATTAAGTCAACAAGAAATTGTTTGAACTGTTTATTTAAGAAAAAAGATGCAACTAGAATGTCATTGGAGTAGGTATTTTGGTGTATCCTTGCTTTGTTGGCTGAAAGAAGTCTGTTCAAGGAGCATAAGGTACATCTAGAGGCATTATGGATGGCATTTTTTTTTCTCAACTTGAAAAGTCTGACCTGACAATTTAAGAATGACAATGAAATATATGGGAGTAAAACCTCATCCAATTTGTATGCAACTTGTGTGAGAGTCATAGCAAAATACTGCCAATACATTTACTCCGGATCAAATTGCTGTAGGGTTAAAGAAAAATTGCTTTCTCCCTCAGCATAAGAAGGGCTCATTTGTGCTTTCAGAATAAAATTTGTGCATTTTTTTGATCAAAAACGAGGGTAAAATTACTGAAAATGGCATTTGCTAAGTATAAAAAAAAAAAAGGGTGTTACCTTTTGGTTTAACATTTGATGAAGATTTAACATTATAGAATATACATGAATTCAAGATGTGCGGTAAACTGTATTAAATGATACATCTTCTTTTGTTTCTCAGTACAAGGCAGAAGAAGATAATCTACCAAAGGACTACTTCTTGTACAATGCTTCGAAAGCCCGCTCCCATACCTTCATCAACACTCGAGAGATCAGCGGTCGCTACAAGTTGCCTCTGGGTTATTATTGTGTGATGCCCTCAACCTTTGAACCCAATTCTGAGGGAGACTTCATCTTGCGTATTTACAGTCTCAAACAAACCTCTACCAAGTAAGTGAATTCAGGTCAACTTTTGAACAATTTTTCCCATTTTCAGCTTTATTCTCACATAATTTGTTATCATATTGTGGTTTTGGGGTTTAAAAAAATACATTTTGTAACAATAAAGCATATTACAAACATGGCAGATGTCATTTAATGTTGATAAATGCAAAGTTATTCATTTTGGTCAGAACAATTTGGCTTTTGATTACTGCATGAATGGTTAAAATCTTGGTTGTGTTGATCAAGAAAGGGATCTAGGTGTTGTCATTACTAGCAATCTGAAGCCTTCTTAACAGTGTGCAGCTGCAAGGGCAAATAGGACGCTTGGTTTGATTAGAAGAAATTTTGTTTTCTTGGTAGAGAGGTTGTTCTTAATTTGTTTATGCAGTTAGTCAGGCCTCACCTTGAGTATGCTATTCAGGCTTGGGGTCCCTAAGGATAAGTTAATTTTGGAGCAGCTTCAGTGAAGAGCCACTAAACTTATTCCCGAAGTAAGAAATCTCTCTTATGAATCTAGGTTGCAAATTCTTGGTTTGACCATGCTGGAGTTGAGAAGAGTATGTGACGATATGATTCAGGTTTTTAAGTTCCTATCTGGTAGTGATGCTTTGACTTCCTGTTATTTCTTGCATGTTTCAGCTAATCCTCATGTGACACGTGGTAACAGTTTGAAGTTGACCAAAGCTTTCTTACAGATAGATATTTGGCATTTTAGCTTTTCGCAAAAAGTTGTTTATGAGTAGAATGGTTTGCCTGAGTGGGTAGTTAGCTCCAACTCTGTTCACAATTTCAAGGTCAACATTTTTTGTGTTAGTGGTAGTGTTAGTTTGGGCTTTTTATGAAGTGACTAACCCTTCTTAGCCCATGATCTTGTTGTATTATGTTATTGAGTATTTTGCTGTAGTAAGACAGGTCCTCTTCCATCATGATGTGTACCCTTATGGTCCATTCTGCTATCACTTGTTCAGGAGACTTTGTATCCTCTCCTTATTTGAATATTAGCTATAATTAAGCTGATGTGATTGTGACAGATTGCTTTACCTATACCGATAGGTGCAAAGGAAACCCATAAAGGCATATCCATACAAAAATAGAAAGTGTCATTTTCAGTATAAAATGAACAGGAAACACAAATAGAAACATAGGAATTCTCTGTACATGGAAGAATCACTCAAAAATCCACATAAATTATAGTATTATTGAAACCCAATCGAGGTTAAAATTTGAGTTTTGAAGGAAATTCTTGATATTTTGTGTTTATTGCTAAGTGAGGGGTCCTCAACTAAGATTTTTGAAGTGGTTGTTTTTTGAACATTTTTATATGTTGTGATTCTGAAAATGTTCACATACTCCAGTGCATTTTCTGGGTTCTGATAAGTTATTTGATAACAGTAACCCTGCATATGTAGTCTTTTTGTCGTATACACACACACAGACATCAATGTTCTTACAATTTAGTTAGCATTTGCTGATACAGTTTTTTAGAGCAGGAACGTAACTAAAATATTGCTAACAATTCTTTTGGGCAGTAACACCACTAAATCCTGATAACAGTTGTTTAGGTTACCTCAGAGGCCACCTCCCTATCTTTATTCAAAACTTCCTCTCACCCAGGCAGTTCCAAGTTCGTATTGGCCACACCCTCTCCAGCCCCAATCCCCAAAAAGAGGGCGTCCCCAAGGCAGCATCCTCTCCCCCACTCGCTTCAACCTAAGCATTAACGACATTGAGGACAACCTTGGCCCCAACATCAAACGTGGACGACTTCACCATCATTTGCTCCTCCCCTATCTTTCCTCTTATCGAAAATAGGCTCCAACTTGGCCTCGACTAGCTGCAAGACTGGTGCAACAATAAGTTTTAAATTCTCCAAAGACAAGTCTGCATGCACTTCCTGTCATTTCAACAACCTCCACCCCAACCTGAACCTCGTGCTCAATGGCAATCGCTTTCCTAAAGTTACCCATACTAAGTTCCTGGGCTTAAATCTAGACCCCAAGCTCTCCTACAAGCAACACATCACCAACCTGAAACAAAAATGCAACAGCTCCGCCTCCTCTCCAACACCACTTTGGGTGCGAACCGCCATGCTCTCCTTAAAATCTTCAGGCTCACCATTCGTGCCAAGCTTGACTGGCAATATTGTCTACTGTGACCCTCACAACTCTTACTTCAACCACATCAACACCATCCAAAATCCCTCTGGCTTTGTCTGGGTGCCTACAGGACCTCCCAATCAACAGCATTCATGTTGAAGCTAACGAACCTTCTTTTTCTGCTAAGGTGTAGAAAGCTTAGCCTCTCCTATGCTTTTAGAGTTCTCACCAACACCTAGAACCCTGTCTACAACCTCATTAGGTACCCCATTTTATCCACGCTCTTTGATAAGACTAAAACCCTATCCCCTCCATTAAGCTTACGCATCAAATCAGACCTCCTCTATCTCGGCATCAACTCCTCCACTCTTGGCACTTCTCCTGGCCCACTTTTCCTCCCTGGGCCACCCCCCTCCCTTCTATCCACCTGGGCCTCTCCCTTATCACAAAACCCAAACCCACCCTAAACTGTTTATCAACCTCCATAACCAAATCAAAGACCAAACTCTTAAACTACACCTCCATCTATACTGATGGTTCCAAGGAAGGCAACAAGACAGCTGTTGCTGCCGTCATCCAAGACATCACCCTCAGTAGCAGGCTTCCCAACTACTCGTCTATCTTCTCGGACGATGACAAGGCCATCCTCCTTGCCCACAACTTTATTGAGTACTACCCGCTCAGCCACTTTGCCATCTTCACTGACTCTAAGGCTGTCCTTACTTCTTTACTCAATCCTAAATGGAATAACCCCACATCCCACCATCTCCTCCGTAAACTCCTTTCGCCCACCCTCTGCAGGAAAATTATTCTTTTCTTTTGGATACCCAGCCATGTTGGCATCCCTGGCAATGACAGGGCTGATGCAGCCGCTAAGCTTACCTTCATCCTACACCATTTCCAAAAACCCTTTCTGACATCAAACCGCTTATCGCTTCCCTTGTTTGTGACTACTGGCAAACCTCATGGGATTCCCAAATTGATAACAAACTCCACGTCATCCAGCTGACCATTTCGATCAAACCCACCATTCACAACCTCTCCAGTGTCCACAAAGTTCACATTACCTGTCTTAGAACAGGTCACACCCACCTCACTAACTCCCACCTCTTTATTGGCTCCCCCCAACCCATCTGCAACAATTGCCATTGCACCCTCACAATCCATCACGTTCTCCTTGCTTGCCCCCTGTACAACCTTCCCTCGCTACCCACAGCTCAATAGCCAAGCTCTTCCAGAAGAACCCTCCGGATATAAGTTTCTCCTTCCTTCATCATGCTTCCCTCTACAACCATATTTATTCTTACTCTCCCACCCCTCTCTCTCTACTTTACTTTTTTTTTCCACCCATGCCCCTCCTCTCTCGATTCCAGCTTTCTGGCTTATAGTTCTGGTGTTTCTTTCAATCTCCCCTGTTTACTCTTCTTCCTACCTCTGGAATGATCTAACCTCTCAGGCATAATTTAACCCTTGCTATTGTGGTGCTGTTAAGCTCTCATCAAATAAACAAACATCTTTTAGCTGCTGCATCAAAGGAATCTATCACACACATTATTAACTTAAAAATCACTTAAAAAAAACATCCAGAATAATTTTCTAAGAAGTATGTAATCTTTTTTCTATTTTTCAGGGAAATTGATGAGGACACTAGCATAGTTGCCATTCCCAAGCAGGTAAACTTGTTTTTTTGTATCATATAATTTACAGGTGTGAAGTACTAAAAGCAACTATGACAGTAAATCACTTTGTAATGCAATCAGATCTTTTTCCTATTTCATAAATATCTGAACTTCTTATCGGTAATCATAGTTATTAAAATGTTTCATGCAAGATATTCTAAGAAATATCATCGATGATTAGTTGCAAACTAGAACACTTTATGATATTTATAAATGCAAGTGTGATGTTTTGAAATGTATGTAATGTTCATTTGTTTGTTGAATCTAAGCTAAATTTGTTTCGGGCTTCAGATATAACAATTATTATAGCATGTTCTTATATGACACAGAATTCAGACTTAATGTACCTGTGGGAAAATACACAAATCCATAACACCTGTAAGAAGGCAAAAGTAAGATGAAATGCAAGAATTTGAAACAGATTTTAAATTTGAGCGATTGGGTCTGATATATTTTTAAAATTTGTTTTTTTTCTACGTGTGAGTAATGTTTTGTGCACTGAAAATCGCTAACTCTTTGAAAGGTTAAAATTGCATCCCACAAATATCTGCTCCACAGCTTTGAAAATTTAAAATGTCTAAATTCAGACTTATGTCTGTTCATGAGATTTGAAATATATTTTGTTTCTTCTGAAATCTGTTTCTTCCTTCGTCTGTGTAATAATGTTGCCACTTTTATATATATATTCCCAATTGTCTTGCTAGTGATGGCTACCCTTTTCTGAACCTTTGTGTATTTTGATTATTGACAATATAATGCCGTTTTACTTGGAATTTCATTGATACATTCACATACCAAAAATCTGTTTTTAAAATTATCTACATTGTTTTCAAGAAATTTCCAGACACTTAATTCAAAATTTTTAAAGTTATTACTATAATAATTTTAATTTCTAAAATTATGATTTAATCACACTTTTTCAAATACTTAGTGATTAAGTTTTTTTGCAAATTTTTGTAATAAAAAAGTGAACTTATCGAGTTTTTGAGAAAATTGTGAAAGAGTTTTGGATTTTAAAGCATCTCTGTTAGATACATTTTTTCCATTAGAGGAATTTTTTTGTGAATGTTTGTTACAAATTTCCAAAATGTTAAATATGTACACAATAAAAGATGTGTATGCTTTGTCATTTCTTTTTGATAATCTTGTTTTGCTTGTGATGTTCTTGTTTTGCTTGTGATGTTCTTGTTCATTATTTGTTGTGTGCTTCTGTGGTAACTATAGCAACAAACCCTTTCTATATTGCTCTTTATCATTCAATAGGTTCCTCTTCAAGCAACTAGTGAATCCGTTGCCCATTGTGTATGGAATTATAAGAATGACAAGTCTTCTTATTTTTTTTCTTGATTTGCCTGATGATGCATGCTGGCCGATTCACATTTGATGTGTTCACAGTTGATGCTCTTTAAACTGGGTGGGATAAAGTTCAGAGCAAAAAACACCTAAACAAGTTTGGAATACTATTAACATCTTAGTATTGTTGCCCCACCAATCAGAAGAAAGTTTGTTGTTTGAGTTTATGTAACTAAAATAAATAATCATTATGGAAAGAAATCACCAGTTTTTGATTCACATCTCCTCGCAAAAAAAAACCACTAATAAATAATCTGACTGAACTAAAAAAGGATAATGAAAATGATGAAACATTATTATCTTGAAAATTTTCCATACTCGAATTCCACCACCTCCCTCTTCTATCATAGTATTACTACAGACATTAATTGGTAGGGTAAATTTAGTTGTACTTTTATAATGACAAACATTCAGAAAAAGTACTGTGAGGAAATCAACCAACAATTAATTTCCATGAAACAGGTGCAGAATTTACTGATACGAGTTACAGCAACTGACATCAAATCTTCATTTGTTATGCTCTACATAATATTTGTTTTGATGATGATCACAATTTCCTTTGTAGATATTTCTTTTTGTTCTGCTTACAATTTAGGAAATTGTTGTTTCTAGTAAAACACCAAAAAAATGATTCCCTGCTAGTCATCCTATCATATTAAAACTAATAATAAAATAATGTATTCAGTTTGCTACAACAGATGCACAACTTTTTCCTTTCAAATCTACCTTGTCTTTTCCAGGGAACCTTTCACAGTAGTATCCAAGACCTATCTTATTTTCTTGAAGCCTCCTTTTCCTTAACATAAATCTATCATCAGAACAGGAGATTTATGGATTTAACCATCTTGTTAAATTAACCTCACTTTTAACGTTTTTTGTGTGCACAATCTGTAATCCATTATTTCTTTCGTTAATCAAACAATTCTGGTGGTACAGAATTGTTTTGACATTTAATAATTAACTAAGTAACAAGAGAGGCAGATCCAGAGGGATGAAGTTAAATTGGACCTTGCTGCAGTAGGAAGTTCTTAGTTGAAGACCAACTAGCTTTAAATGTGTGTCAGATTTACTTTAGGAGACTTTTGATGGTAATCCCCGACCAAAGTACATGGTACTTTTTCCCTTTCCCTTAAGCCACTACTCAATGTTGCAGATATATTACCAAACTCTTTTCTTCTAATTCGCATACCAACATTGAATAGGGGTGGAAGGGAAAAAAATGCCAAGAGTTTTTGTCCCT
The DNA here is from genome assembly GCA_020152595.1 of Chiridota heheva. Classification (NCBI taxonomy): domain Eukaryota; kingdom Metazoa; phylum Echinodermata; class Holothuroidea; order Apodida; family Chiridotidae; genus Chiridota; species Chiridota heheva. Next base: position 2,624,214 of record JAIGNY010002620.1, on the reverse strand, counting down.
GATTGTAGCTTCAAATGTGTGTCAGATTTACTTTAGAAGAAAGCTTTTGATGGTGTTTTAGTATTTGTATAAGTATGTACATCTTTTTGCAAGGAATGGATGCAGGATTTTGCCTTGCTTGTATGGGGAAAAAAAATGTGACATCCAAAATTGGATCACTTGTACGATACAAATTAGATGAAAATATTTTTACAAGAAGATGATCAGCATATTTTGCCTTAACCTCTGCAGAGTTGAAGCTGTGTGGATGTTCATTTTATTTTTGAAGTGCCAATTTTGTCATTTATTGAGTTTATGAAATTCTTGTTCACATTGGAAGATCCAAGTATGCTGTACTCTGGGGGCGGGGTGCTGAACAGTAGTAAAACTGTAGCAGATTTCAAAAGAACTACAATCTAGAGATGAATTTAATATTTGTTTTGACATACCGTATTGGATGTAATTGAGCGCCACAAAAATAGAATTGCACCAATGTTTAGGCTGAAGTTACTAGTGCGCCTATCCTCCAGCCACATACAGTGTGCTATTCGAACTGCCTTGTGTGAACTTGTTCTGTACTAGCCCCACAAAACATCGTGAGCGTCAGATGCAAAATAATCAAATAATGTAACAAAAGTCATCAAATAAACTATGTTATCAGTCAAAAAATGTTGGGTGGGTGCCTATTAGAGCAGGGGTGCTTAATATGTTGAATACGGTACTTTGTATTTCCCTCCAAATAGAGATTTCCCTCAAATTTATTCATACACTTTTTGGATAAGATTTGCGTGGTGGTAGCAGATGTTCATAATAAGCTTAAACTAACTCGTGAAAGTTTGATGAAAATTGTATGTCATTACATCATTATTGAATATTGATCTGCTGTCTCCATGTAAGATCACAATACAGCTTATATTGTGGGATTCATTTAATAAGCTCAATCTTTTGAAAGTTGTGAGCCATTAAAAGATTTCATCAGTAGGAAAGGATCAATAAACATCACTAACTTTATTTCTCCTACCTCTTTATTCATTTAGCTCCCACCAGAATCACCTGAAGCAAAAGTATGGACATGGCAAATGATATAAAGCACACTTTTGCATTCGATATACTCTTTTCTTGGTGCACATATTCAGATATTTTATTCTTTTCTTTTTTGGATTAATTTTTGTTTTGGGTACAGCTTGCGGAATTGCTTGCAATCAATGCTCCATGCATTTGTATACATTACTAATGGGCTATTAGCTTACCAAATAGTATCAACAAATTTGAATTTTGAGAATCCACTGGTTGTTTCTGATTTATCTAAAGCATAATTCCTCCAAAGTTTAGATTATTTGAATCAAATCATTGACATTTTTATACTTCCTTCAAGGAATCTACTGAAAGGAAACAGTTTAATCCTTCCGAGTGAGCTTAATAAAGAAATTGTAGACATACTGTAAAGTTTTGGTGGATGAGTATTCTATCAGCAGCAGCTAGACATTTTGTGAGGGACAATAAAGTTCCTAAATGTTTAATTTCATCTTCAGTTAAGTCAGATATTCAAATTAAACAAATATGACTTTGTAAGTCTTTGCATTTGATGGGTTACTCGCGCCGATATACAGAAAAATGGATCCTTTGTCCGAGCTCTCTTTATTGTATGCATGCATTAAATTTGCTGATTTTGATTTAGAGTTGGGTTGGTATTCACCGAAGAACAATAATGATGGTGAACATTTCAAAAATGATGGTGAACATTTCAAGACAGTGGTAAAGAGATTTTTTTAAGTGATTATTTGGGATTAATACTTTTAGTTAAATGTCATTCCATCTCTACTCGTGTAGTTTTCTTTTTTGTTTATAAAGTTATTAGAATCTTTGGTTGAAAGATATACTAATCCTTTGTAATATACCAACAACTATCTTTGAGAAGATATTTTCAGACATTTTCTTGATAACACACAAACAGACGGACAAACATAATTTGAACAACATCTGCATTGAAGATAACAGCATTAGTCATGATTTAACATTTACAGTTTTCTATGCTATAACTTTTTACAGATAATGTGACTTATTATTTTGTAGCATAAGTTAACATGCATGCAATTTTCATAACCTCAATTTTATACATGGATATGCATGATGCCATTGTTAATATTTGAGATGTGTTCTTTCTGTTTATTTATTTATCATATTAGTATTAAGCATGATACACTGTCAGTAGAACATGAGTAGTGGTTAGTTGTTTGGATCATGGAGGCATTATCACAGACCATGGTGATATTGTCACTGATTTGGGATCAGGGCGAAAGGCGTTGTTGTTGTTGTTCAATCCTTGAATATGACACTTTGTTTGAGTGTTTGATTCTGATATAAAACAGATATTTTAGGGGCATTTCTGAATACTGGCGGAACAAAATTAGCGATGGTTTTGGTGGGCACATTCAGCTTTTCATAAAAGCATTTTAGACCCTCAAAAGATCTTAAGAAACCTATAAACTAATCTTGAAAACAAACAAAAGTAGGTGATGAAAAGGGTTTGGAGGAGATGTTTCATAGGTATTTAGGACTTGGGAAGAAAGGATTAAGTTGATTTTCATTCCTTGACCAGGATAAAGAAATAAAGAATGTTTGCCTCAGTGAATTCTATCACTGGAGATCATTTAATTTTGTGCAGAGAATTTATCTTGATTTCAGGCTTTGTCTGAGTGCCTACAGGACCTCCCCAATCACCAGCCTTCATGTTTTTTCTGCTAAGGTGTAGAAAGCTTAGCCTTTCCTATGCTTTTAGAGTCCTCACCAACACCAAAAACCCTGTTTATAACCTCATTAGGTACCCTATTTTCTCCACCCTCTTTGATAGGACTAAAACCCTATCCCCTCCCTTTAGTTTACGCATCAAATCAGACCTCCATCTTGGCATCAACCCCACCACTCTTGGCACCTTCTCCTGGCCCACTTTTCTCCTTGGGCCACCCCCCTCCTATCCTCCTGGGCCTCTCCACTCATCACAAAACCCAAACCCACCCTAACTCTTCATCAATCTCCACAAGTAAATCAAAGACCAACTCTTAAACTACACCTTCATCTATACTGATGGCTCCAAAAAAGGCAACAAGACGGCTGCTGCAGTCATCTAACACATCACCTTCAGTAGCAGGCTTCCAGACTACTCGTCCATCTTCTTAGCTGAGGCAAAGGCCATCCTCCTTGCCCTCAACTTTATTGAGTATTCTCCACTCAGCCACTTTGCCATCTTCTCCGACTCCAAGGCTGTCCTTCTTTACTCAATCTTAAATAGGATAACTTCACATCCCACCTCCTCTGAAAACTCCTTTCGCCCACCCTCTGCAGAAAAAGTATTATTTTCTTTTGGATACCCAGCCATGTTGGCATCCATTGCAATGACAGGGCTGATGCAGCCACTAAGCTTGCCTTCAACCTCCCCCTCAACCTGCCCCTATCCCATTTCCCAAAAGCCTTTCTGACATCAAACCGCTTATCGCTTCCCTTGTTCGTGAGCGCTGGAAAACCTCATGGGACTCCCAAATTGATAAAAAAAGGTCCACGTCATCCAGCCCACCATTCCGATCAAAGCCACCATCAAGAACCTCTCTCGTGTCGACAACGTTCATATTACCCGTCTTAGAATAGGTCACACCCACCTCACTCACTCCCACCTCCTTATTGGCGTCCCCAACCCCTCTGCAACAATTGCCATTTCACCCTCACAGTCCATCACGTTCTCCTTGCTTGCCCCCTGTACAACTTTCCCAGAGCTTCCCTCGCTGCCCACAACTCAACTGCCAAGTTCTTCCAGAAAAACCCTCCGAGTAAAATTATCTCCCTCCTTCATCATGCTTCCCTCTACAACCATATTTAGTCTTCCTCTCCCAACCCGTCTCTCTACTTTACTTTTTTTCTTTCGCCATACACTTCCTCTCTCAATTCAGCTTTCTGACGTTTAGTTCTTGTATTTCTCTCAATCTCCCCCTGTTTTCTTTCCTTCCTACCTCTAGAATAATCTGACCTCAGGCACAATGTGACCCTCATTAGCGTGGTGCTGTTAAGCCTTCATCAAACATTGATTACAGTCATTCAAAAAAAAAACCATGACACTTTGCACTTGACCTCATCGATATTTCATTCAAATGAGTGTTGTCACTAATTGTTGATTCTTCATATTAAGCCAAGCTTTAATTTCCTTCTGATATATCAATTGTAACATTCAGATCCTTACAGTATTTTATTCCCTGTGTAATCCATAAGCTCAAAGCTTCCAGTTAAAAATTGTTTCTGTAACCTCTTAGCATAGACAGGATTTGGGGAGCCCACTATTTTTCTAAATTTATATCTTTATATGGTAATTTTTGGTATCTTGGCTTGATTTTGTGATTTTTCCCCCTCTATTAGCTTCCCCTACTATTGACTCCCCCAACTATTGGCTCCCCCAACTATTGGCTCCCCAACTATTGGCACCCCCAACTATTGGCCCCCAACTATTTCCCCAACCATTGGCTCCCCCAACTATTGGCTCTCCCAACTATTGGCTCCCTCACTATTGGCTCCCCCAACTATTGGCTCCTCGGACTATTGGCTGCCTCCCAACTATTGGCTGCCTCCCAACTATTGGCTTCCTCCCAACTATTGGCTTCCTCCCAACTATTGGCTCCCTCCCAACTATTGGCTCCCTCCCAACTATTGGCTCCCTCCCAACTATCGGCTCCCTCCCAACTATCGGCTCCCTCCCAACTATCGGCTCCCTCCCAACTATCGGCTCCCTCCCAACTATCGGCTCCCTCCCAACTATCGACTCCACCCCAACTATCGACTCCACCCCAACTATTGACTCCACCCCAACTATTGACTCCACTCCAACTATTGATTCCACCCCAACTATTGACTTTACCCACACTATTGACTTTACCCACACTGTTGACTCCACCCACACTATTGACTCCACCCACACTATTGACTCCACCCACACTATTGACTCCACCCACACTATTGACTCCACCCACACTATTGACTCCACCCACACTATTGACTCCACCCACACTTTTGACTCCACCCACACTATTGACTCCACCCACACTATTGACTCCACCCACACTTTTGACTCCACCCACACTATTGACTCCACCCACACTTTTGACTCCACCCACACTATTGACTCCACCCACACTTTTGACTCCACCCACACTATTGACTCCACCCACACTTTTGACTCCACCCACACTATTGACTCCACCCACACTTTTGACTGCAGACAAATCCCGCCTATGCCCGTAAATATAGCATTTCCCATCTTATCTATTATTTTGCATTTTACTCAAGGTTGCATTTGATTTAGTTCTCCCATTCCATCATGCCATATCCCGATTGATATCCATATATGTATATATAATATATGTATTTTTTGCAATTTGTGATGAGATTTGAAGCATGTTTGATTTTTTTATACTGGAAACATTTTGAAATGTTAGAACATTGCATCAGTTTCATGTTTTCCATTCTATGTTTGGTTTTGACTAACAGTACACCAAAATAACTTCACACATGTCATTTAAATTACATAGGTGTGCAAGAGTTACACATGTATATACTAAAGATAGAACTTCTCTCTGGGACATGAATATTCTAAATCAAAGAAGCTTTTCCTTATTATGGGCTTTGAGCAACGGTTGACTTTTTAATGGAGATGGCAGCTGGAAATGGAGGGTGTATTTTGCTTGAGTCTCATGATAAATTGAATACCTTTCTTGCATACAGCAGTACAGAATATGAAATTTGCACGATTTCCCATTGACTTAAATTTGTTTGGATGTATGTATTCAACAACAGTAAAAAAAACTGACCGTGTGATGTGACTTCTATTGGTTAAAAACTTCATAGATTGGCAAAATCTCTTGTAGGTGCCTAGTCTTGTTTGGTTCTGTTTTGCATCCTTGCTGATTGTTTTACACACATCTTGTGACACACATTCAATTATTTTATCAGGGAGTTTTAAACCAAGATGTACAGATATTACTCTGTTGGTTTTGTTTTGTTGGAGGATGGATTATCCATGGCACAGTTGCGCTCTGTTTTTTGCTCTTGAAAGAACAACAAAGATGCGGACAATTTAATATGTTTAATTTTGTAATCGTTTCATCGCTAATCATTTTCTTTTGGTTGTTCTTTCCTTCAGCCTGCACCTACCGCTCAGCAGTCAGCTCAACTTGATGCTCAGAATGCGCGTTTCAAGGAGTTCTTCAAGAAGCTCACTGGTGACGTAAGTGATTTTGTTAGTATCTATTGTGACAGGCCTGAAAATGATGCTAGTAATTCTTAGTTTGTTTTTTGACCAAAAAAGGATTTCTCTGCACTTATTGCTTTTATTTATATCAATTTGGTTGAGCTACATATGCAGTGGAATAGCTGAGAGGTAGACTGAGGAAATTGTGCTCCTGGCTGGGAATTTTGAAAATAAAATTTGAAAATCTGATAAGAAATTTCTGTTGAATTAGTAAAAAGCTTCAAAACTTATTTATGCCCTAACCTGATTAATTCTTGCTTTTTGAAGTTTGCACTCATAAAAATTAAGGAAAAAAATTTAAAATAAGAAAACTGTTGGATTATATAGAAATTATTGAGAAGTTCAAACCATGTTAAGTGATTGGATATGTCAGTGAGGGGGGAGTAGTTTACCCTATAACTGTAATGGTCATATAAATCCCCATGTGCAAAATTAGATAGATATGGTTTTCTTTGATATTTAGGACATGGAAGTTGATGCTTGGGAGCTACAAGAGGTCCTCAATGCAGCAATGAGGAAAGGTAATAAGAAAGTTCCATTTTACATACCCTAAGATATTATGGTTGAAAACTTGCAAGAGATTTACTTGTGTATGAATTATGCTTCTTGAATCATGCACCCTTTCATTTACAGGATAAAACTTGCAACATGGTGAGAGAGAAAAAAAAAAAGAAAAAAAAACAATTCTCACATGATTAACCTTTTAAATGAGATTAATGAATTTGGAATAAAGGATGTAAGAAAAAAAAAAAACATTTAAATTAAATTCATATATGTAGAATTATTTTCAACATTAGAAGGAACTAAAGTTTCTGGTTAGTAAGATGGAGAATTGACACTGAAGGGATAAACACTTTTAAAGAGGTGGAAAAGTTAGATATCAAAGTGATTTCTTTACAACTAATGTATTGTTCATTAATTTGCAACCAATTCATGCATTGTGTGTGTTTGTTTTAACTAAAAATATGAAGAATTATTCCAGGTTCCATCCTTTGATTTTGCATTTTTGTTAAACATTTTTTGTAATTCTATACCTATGCATCGTGATGGTGAAATACATATAGAATGTAATGGAAATGCAAAAGATGATCCAGATCCAGGTAGGTGAAATGTGGAGTCAATAAATGGCTGCGAAACTACCCAAAATGCATTGTTTCAGCTGTTGCTATGGCAAGTCTTCACTGATGTTGTACTCTTGTTTTGTACATTTCTTCAATTTGATAGAATTTGACAGGAATATGCCATTTCTATTGTTGTCACAGTGTTTGAGAATTGAAACATTTTGATGTTGCTAGTTAGGTATGCTTGTGTTTTCTCTGAAGTAGGCCTTTTCTTCCCTCATAAATTGATGTGTAAGGAGGTTGTGTGAAAATTTAATGTGCTTTAATTGTTTTAAATAAACGGTAAGCTTTGCTGTGATATTAAGATGTAAAATTGCTGTGTGGAAATGTCATTACTTGGTAATATATGTTTAAATCATTACAGTAGTATTGTTAAAAGATATTTTTTATGTAGACAGATTTTTTTGTTTGCAGTTTCACCATCATTTAAACCAAGTGTTTTTAGGGCTCATGCAGATAAATTGTTGGCTCTTGTTGGAAACGGAAAATGTCAACGTCACATCATAAATGTCACAAATGCTTACAATTTCAGGGTATTTGTCAAGTTCTTTGGAATCAATTGATCAAAATCTCTAATAGAAGCAAAACAAGACAGAAAGTTATGGAATAAACATGATCTTTCTTCTTTGATACCTCAAATTATTGGTCCCTCTATCACATGTCTCATAGCAACAGACTCCCACTGACTGGTATGAATAGTGAGGGCAACTCTCAATAAACTGGGGGTGGTTCGTAAATACCTTTCCAAGTCAAACCATTTCTTCAGTTCAACATAATATTTTATGATCGAGTAGTATGCTAATTGTAGCTACTGTTTATAGAATCTGCTTTTGTGTGAATTGCTAAAAATCTGCTTTGAATTTATTGTTATCAGAGATAGTACATTCTTGGAGGACAGGTGAAGGTGAGGTGGTTTTTGTTACAGATCTCATCTTCTTGACACGAGGTCACCTTCTGCTCCACTGCAAAATCTTAATCTGTGTGACCTTTTACATTAGTTATATGTCGTACATGTTTTTTATATACATACGAGCTGACTTAATTTTGCTTTCTTTCCCGTACCTCTAAATGTTACTTTGTGCGTTGTTCTGGTGAGTACAAATGTCGCTGACATACCACGTTTCCCTTTTCAGTCTCCTTAATACCTCACAGATCAACTGCAATCCTGGCTAACATTTTTTTTAATAATGTGACTCACTTGTTTCTTAACCCTTAGCAGTGAAATGTGTGATCCAATATTTCCTTCTGTTTTGCCAAGTGAGAGATGCGACTTTCATGAGCTGTCGCAAATGTTGAAACCTCACGATCATCAAGAAATTGTTTAAATAAACTGTTTTTCTCTCCTGTTAGCTAAAAAGTAAAGTGTAATAAAAAGCGAGCAAATTTGGTCACTTGTATAAGATTCCAAGACCTTATAAGTGCATTGCAAGCATTCATATATTAGTAGTACTTCAAGCTCCTTAAAATGGCTCTTTTTGCAGTAAACATCTTATAACAAAGTAAGAAATAAACTTGCAGCATTATAAACAGGGATATTGACAAGTTTTTTACCATTCATCAAAAGTATCTTGAATTTGCCAAAAGTTTTCTGCCATAACTTTAAAGATAGGAAAATCTTTTCCCTTTTCCCTGTTCAACAACAATATTTGGGTGCTCTAGTCTAAATTGCTACCTGAAGGATTTTTCAGGCCTAATGAGAAATTTCATATTGCGATATAATTTTTTTATAAAGACTGTTTGTGAATAGGTCACCTCATCGTGAATTACTTATCAGCTGATAATTGGCTATTTGGAATTCGGATTATTCCATTTTTGGTAAAGTGATATCTAGCAGGGATATTTAAGTAACCTTACTAAGTGAATTAACATTGCACAATGAAGAAATGAGATCATACATTCACCAATAACATAATTTCTGTAAAGGTGACACTTAGGTGTGAATTTGGATCATTCCATTTTTGGTAAAGCCATATCTAATGAGGATATTCAGTAACCTAACCTTACTAAGTGAATTTAACATTGAACAATGGAGCTACAAGATCATACATTGACCAGCAATATGATTTGTGTACGTGTGACACTTACGCTTAAGGGATTCATTGTGAATGGTTGAGGTTTTAGCACCACCCTTCGTTCGCACTGGCAGGTTTGGAGTTATGTAATTCATGGATATTTTGTCATAGGTTGTGGATAATAATTTTGAAACTAATATGATGAGAGCAGCCCTGGGTGGATATTGCAGTATTTCATATCAAGGTGCTTGAAGAAGTTTGTAACTACTTTTTGGGAGTGTTTTTTGTCTTTAAATATGACAGACAGAATTTGACTTGAAAGTGCTGCTCATCTTCTTAAATGCCTAATTCTTTTTCAAAAGGTTACTAACATTCTCATCTACCCAACAGCTATTAGACATCAGGATTGTTTAATTCAACAGTTGGAGGTTCCATTTCTGACTAAAATTGTTAAGCAGATTCCAGTTAAAACCACGAAGCACCTTATTATTAAAGTTAACATCGAAATTAAGATTGTTATACTTGCTAACTTTATTGTGTGTGCACCACAACTTAGCAACTGTTTTAAGGTGAAATGTTTGTTTCTAGGCCCCAGTTAAGGTACATATTTTGCCCAACAGATGTGGCAGTGTTCCTTGGGTATAATTGTGAAAACCAAGTTTAGGGTTAAATATAGGGGGGAGATGTTTGAGCCCCTCCCCACCTAAACAATGTATACTTGTGTAAATACAGACATGCAAATGATTGAGATTTGAGTTTACCTTACGTGGTCTTTTGCTTACAAAATGCAAGCAAATTGAAGAAAAAGTAAATGCAGTAAGTACTTCATTGTAAAGAAAAATGGAAGAAGAAAATGACAAAAAAACTACTTTAGGGCCAGAGGGAAAATACGCAACAAATATAGATATATACATTTGTTGTGACCATCCTCTTAAGATATGCACATAATGTTGATTTTTTTGGATGTCGATGATTGCTAAGCTATCAGAAAATATTCACGTTGTTATACATGCACCCAAATTCTTAAAAGTCAAAAGTCGTCATAATACAATTGTTGGCACATGTTTGGTTATGATCTTATCACGGTTTGGTTTCATTTATTCATTGAAAAAAAATAACAATGGAATAATTTGTGTATTTTTCACAATTAACTTTATTTGTTTTGAGGGCTACTTATATTAACACTCAGTAAGGTGTACAATACAGTCAGGCAGTGCAAGCAGGCAGTAAAACAAACATTTGCCGAACAGTTTGTTAGTAATGAAATGTGTTATATAGCACTATATTCCCCTCCAATAACTTGTGCCTCTGTTGGCTCATGATATGAGGGCAGTAGAGTCGGTCACTCCTAGCTTCTGCTTTCACCACAAGACGTACATCGCCAAACTTTGACACTCTACCATCGAATGGTTATGGTAAATGTTTACCAATAAAAAGATCAAATTAATTGATGATGGTAACGTTACACTCTTTGCCATGGTCAGTCATGTGACACGTTCATATTTCGTCAATTATCATGAACTGATTAGTCCCATGTAAGTTGATATGAAAAAGGTTGATTTCTAAACAATTATCTCAATCTTTCTGAATGTACATCTCTGATAGTATCTGTAATATTTAACAAAAGAATCAACATTATTATTCCAAGTGCATGCTTATGCACTTTGATTTGATAAATCAATTATAGTTTTTTTTTTTTAATCATAAGGAATTTTATGAAAATAAGCACAAATTTAATTGACCATCCTTATTTGAATGTCGTTAAAAATGAACATGTATGAATCGATTCATAGGAGTCATTATAAAAGTCATCAATGACTTTTGTCATTATCTGTTTTATCTAAGATTTTGCAGATTGTAGCAGTTTATCATCTTATGCCAATCCTAATCCATTTTTCTGATTTTGACTTCTATGATGTAAATATTGTGATTATTTTGTCTTGATCTTCAGAATTACAAGGTGGGGGCTTCACATTGGATTCCTGCAAGGGCATGGTCGCTCTCAGTGATGTATCCTTTACAAGCAGTAACAATACAGCATAGGCAGCCTCAGTAAAAATATTTCATGAAAAGCATCTGAAGTTAGCTGACTTCATCCGACTTTATATTGTGCAGAAATGCACACATGATGTAATTGGGAAATAGTTACTTTGCTCTAATATCATATCAAATTTGGTTTGAAATTGCACAGATTTTTTTTTTCTGTTGAAAATATGAAAAATTATATTAGTCTCCGAACCAGGGAAGGACATTACTGACCTCCTCCAGCTACTGCCCCATCCCCATCGCCCTCACCTGCTGTCTCTGTAAAATTATGGAAAGGAATCATTAACCAGAGACTAAACTGGTTCCTTGAGACCAACAGAATCTTCTCCCCTCACCAAAGCGGCTTTCAGGACCAGTTAACCATGCTCGACACCGCTATCCAGGAATCGTTTGCAAAAAAGGAACACCTTATTGCCATTTTTTCGACCTTGAGAAAGCTTTCGACACTACTTGGAAATAAGGCATTACCCGCACATTTCACACCCCATCGGCCTCAGAGGCCACCTCCCCATCTTTATTCAAAACTTCCTCTCATTCAGGCAGTTCCAAGTCCGTATTGGCCACACCATCTCTAACCCCTACTTCCAAGAAGAGGGTGTCCCCCAAGGCAGCATCCTCTCCCCTACTTTCTTCAACCAGAGCATTAACAACATCGTAGACAACCTTGGCCCCAACATCAAACGTGCCCTCTACTTGGACAACACTATCTTCTATTTCTCCCCTATCTTTTCTCTCTTCGAAAATAGGCTCCAACTTAGCCTCAACCGGCTGCAAGATTGGTGCAACAATAGCGGTTTTAAAATTCTTCAAAGACAAGGCAGGTCTGCATGCACTTGTCATTTCATCAACCTCTACTCCAACCCGAACCTCGTGCTCAATGGCAATCGCATCCCTAAAGTTGACCACACTAAGTTCCTGGGTTTAACCCTGGAACCCAAGCTCTCCTACAAGCATCGCATCACCAACCTGAAACGGAAATGCAACAGCTCCCTCAACTTTCTCTGCCTCCTCTCCAACACCACAAAACCTTTTGGTTCTGATTAAGCATCAAAGTGAATAAGTATGTGAATAGCCTAAACAAGCAATTTTTGTAATCCAAATTATTATGTCAGACACCATCCCAAATGAAACTTGGATGTAAATTAAATGGATTATTAACAATGGTATTAACAATAAAAAATAATCGTTGTGATAGCACAAGTAGTATCTACACCATCCTTATCTACCGCAATAAACAGGACGATCGTAACGGCAAGTTGGGCTTTGATGAGTTCATGGACCTCTGGAAGGACCTTATCAAGTGGAAGGTGAGTTGTCTCATGTGGTTTAATGTCGGGACACATTTCATCAGTAGCTGTTCTTAACTTTTCCTCTTTTTCCCTAAAAATCTCAGGCAATTAGAATCTCATTTCCTTTGCCAAAAACCACCAAATGATATGCTATTATTATACGGGCCAGATAGGCAGGTCCTTTGTCAATAAGTATATCAATAAAGAAAGACACACATGTTGGTAGTGCTTTATACTATTATTAGGCTTTATCCAGTCTGTACATGGACTATCAGCCCACAACTCAAACTTAACTTAGAACTCCCAGTATCACCATAACTTTACCCCCTCTCCAAAGAAAAAAAAAACCCTCTCCAAAGAAGAAGAAAAAGTATAACCCCAAACATAATTGAAGCTTAGAACACATGACATCATGATTAAAATAAACATTAAAAGATCAGTTCAACAGAGCATAACAACTTATTGACTTCCAAGATGAATTTGCATAAGTAAATGTGACTAGCAGTGGCATACCCTAATTTGAATATCTTTAAGTAGTTAGCAGTGACATAACTTAGTATAAAGGAATGGACTGTGTAGATATAAAGGATATAAAAACATCTCAGGACATGCCAAGGACACTTACACTATAAATCATATCTAAAAGTTTCTGAAAATGAAGCACATTTTAACCATGATTATCTGATTGTGATATTGCCCAAATAACTTGCCACATGGGTTTAGATAACAATTTTTATCCAACTAAGGACTACCTCCTCTGTCCTTATATGCCCATATGTTTATTTTGTTGTTTAGAAGTAATGGCATATGTTGTTTGAAAAAGTAATATTGCCTTCTTGATATTATTGCATCATACTGGAAATGGAAGCAAATGGTCAGTTTTTCAGATATAATGAACAATAATTGAAGTTTTATTAGAGAGAGAAAATTTAAAGTGCATGTGTAGAGCCTATCAAGACACGAACTTGTATCTTTCATTTTTACATTTACTTGACACCATCAAGCATTTTTGTGTTTTGGTGAGGAAAAATGTTTTTGAAATAAGCTTAATAAAATATTTTTAACGAAATTATTATTCCTAAGCATCAATATGGAGAACAAGTGAGGTTCAAGGGTTACAAACATATGCTTCTTATGTTCTTTTGACAGGCTGTCTTCAAAAATTTTGACAAGGATAACTCGGGTAACATGAATTCATATGAGCTGAGGGCTGCCCTGAGGAGTGTTGGTAAGGATTTTAGTTTATTGTTTTTCTATAGACCTTTTCATATCAGAATCAGCAATTTTAGCAAATAATGTCACATGTCCATAATGAACCAATCATATACTGGGGGGAAACTTATTGACCAATCTATTACTTGGTAATCTTGTCCATCTGCACAATTCACACACGGTATGGGACTAAGCGTATGAAAAAATGCTTTAAGTGCATGTATCATAAAGTGCGTTTTACATCAAAGTAATACGCTTTTTGCTGCTTACATTTTTTTCCCTCAAAACTGCACCTGTTTGGTTGGAAAACAAAGGAAAAATTCCCCTAGCCGTCGATTAGTCAAAGTGCTAAAGAAATCATGTTCGGTTAAACTCGGTTTCAAAAGGTCGATTTAATTGAATGGATTAGTACATTGGTCACACATATCTATGTAGTATGATAGAGGGTGAAAAGACTGTGAAGAGACTCTTTTGATGTCTCACGAGTTGTCAAGATATTCAATTCGTTTGAAAATGACGGTTGTGAAAAATTAGTCACATTCATTTGTGTAATATTATTAATATATTTTGAACTTGTGTACTAATTAAAAGTATTGCTTCAAACTTTCAGATTCTAAAATTAGGATTTTATAGAATTCTGTTGACCTTGGAGTCATTTCCGAAATTGCGGGTGTTTTGGTGAAAGCCATTCTGACTCTTACATATATAATCCAAAGAAACATGAATAAGGTGTTAAATCTTATTTTATTTTCTTGGTATATCCAAATTGTTGGTCTATCCCAGACCCATATTCAGCTTGGCACTACAACACAAATAACAACAACTTAATACAAAGGTCATACAACACATAGATGAAGTGTGAGAACATTACAGTCAATAATCTAATGGTTTGGCTTTGGTTGGGTGGTTCCTTTTCTGAGTCTGCCAGTTGACCATTCTTCTTTTCTATTTAACTTGGGTCTGAATTCAGTAATACAAAGTCCTGCAGATACTTGCCTACTCAAGTGGTCACCAATGTGTGTATTGAAGATGCTAACTTTGAACTTAAAAGTCCTGTCCATTGTGTTATTCAAGTTCATGGAATTAAAAAACAGATTGGTTATCATTCCTACTGGTAAAATAAATGTTTATCAAATCTATCCCCCAGGCTTCTGGATGTATTTAAATTCACCATTGTAATCATTGCACTCTATACAATATACAACTTCTCTTTTCTTACATATTCCATTTTTTATCTTACATAATTCACAAATTTTGTCAATCTTTCCTTTCTAAATGGATTAGATTTACTAAGTACTTCTTTAAAGAAAGAAAAAAAAAAAGAAAACAAATTGTAAATGAAGTGAAAGTCATTGAATGGTCCAGCACCAGACTTTTTTGTCCCCCTGTTATTTTTGTTATTGACATTTTGTCCCCCTATTTGGTTCAGTTACTGCCTTTTATTTTCGTTCACCAATACATGTGCTAAAGACATAATTATCTTACAAACTACTGAACTATTATGCAAATTAACAGATATACAAAATATCAGTAGTACACATTCTCCTGGTTGTCCATAAACACTTGTTAAAGATCACTAAATGAGAAGTCCTATTCATTTGAGAAATCATTTCTTGGGTTGCTAGGTTACAAGATGAAGCAGAAGACCTTTGGTGCTATGGTTCTGCGTTATGCCGACAGGAGCAACAATATCTCCTTTGATTCATTCATCTGTTGTGCCATCAAGCTGAAGCATATGTTCCGTAAGATTTCTTGTCTTTTCTTTACCCATGTAGCCTCCGGTGTAAAAGATTTACAAATCATTATAGATAGTAGGAAATGAAATGAAATTGAAAGATTTGGAGAGAATCATTTTTGTCAATATTGGAGGAGTGTGGGGGCAATGTTAGGATATTATTATAGCGATATAAGTTTGTGGACGTCAGCTTAAAATGTTGAGGAAGTTATCCTCATTTTCACCTTTATGAATAGTTCTTAAGAATTTAGAAATTTCTCTTGATCAAATTCCTGCAAAAATCTTATTTCGAGTACAATGATACTTGGGTAAAACAAGGTCTTAATTGCTATTTAAAATTTCTATGGAGTATTTGCATTGTCATGACCCGTGTAATAAATTCCCATAATGGCCTTCAGTATTTGGTTTAGTCCATTTTTACAACAGGTTAATTTCTTAACAAAGCGAAGAAATGTACTTAAACTTTTGTTGTTTTTTCATTCTTTTTTGTTGGTTTATATGTATTTTAGACAATCTAACAGAAATTTTATGAAAAGATTAATTTATTTGGCATTGTTTTTATGTGCATATGTAATGCACTGTTTAAAGGACTTTGCACTTGCAAATGACCCTCCTGTAGAGTCGGTCTACTCGGGCCAAAGTCCTTTTCCTCGTGCATTTAATATGCATATAAACACTCAATCTCAATATTAATTGCTCTGTGATATCTTTTGTGTTATTGCTTCCCTTAGTTTACCTTATGTTTGAATAAACCCTTATTTCCTTCAAGCTAGTTGGTTTGATTTAACCTCTATATGGCATAATATGACCGTTGTTAATGTTTCAAGGAGTCACATGCGTCTTATTTGATTTTATAATCTGTTTTCACTTTATTCTACAGACTTGTTTCAGACACACCAGCGTGGTAATAAGGCTGAATTGCCGCTGGATGAGGTAATGTTTACATCAATTTACACAAATTTCATATCATTTTCTGAATTGTTTCGTGCACGCTTATCCAAGTTGTTCTTTATGCCAGTGATTATTGACTTCTGTAGCCAGAATTTTTAGGTTTACGTACAGATTATGACAATTTTAGATCACCTGTTTTTAGGGAAATTTAACATGAAAATGTCAATAAATCTAATTCAAATCAGTTAAGAAGTTTGCCATTTTACAGGTTTTTACATTTTTAGATTTATAAGAACACAAATAGCAAACATCTTATGATGTTGTCACTTTAATCATTTTGTATTCTACAACATTACAATGGAGGAGAGCCGTTGCAGACATTTTTTTTATTACTTATTTCTTTTTCAATCATACCCCCGACTCAACTCCAGTTGTAGTCACTTACTCCATGACTGAAATTGAAGACAGACTTAGGAATTACATAGGAATTGAAGTTGCTGTCCAATAGTTGCTGTCCAATAGTTGCTGTCCAATAGTTGCTGTCCAATAGTTGCTGTCCAATAGTTGCTGTCCAATAGTTGCTGTCCAATAGTTGCTGTCCAATAGTTGCTGTCCAATAGTTGCTGTCCTATAGTTGCTGTCCTATAGTTGCTGTCCAATAGTTGCTGTCCAA
This sequence comes from Chiridota heheva, assembly GCA_020152595.1. Lineage (NCBI taxonomy): Eukaryota > Metazoa > Echinodermata > Holothuroidea > Apodida > Chiridotidae > Chiridota > Chiridota heheva. Next base: position 2,606,970 of record JAIGNY010002620.1, on the reverse strand, counting down.
TAGTTGCTGTCCAATAGTTGCTGTCCAATAGTTGCTGTCAAATAGTTGCTGTCAATAGTTGCTGTCAATAGTTGCTGTCCAATAGTTGCTGTCAATAGTTGCTGTCAATAGTTGCTGTCAATAGTTGCTGTCCAATAGTTGCTGTCAATAGTTGCTGTCCAATAGTTGCTGTCAATAGTTGCTGTCCAATAGTTGCTGTCCAATAGTTGCTGTCCATGTTGCTGTCCAATAGTTGCTGTCCAATAGTAGCTGTCCAATAGTTGCTGTCCAATAGTTGCTGTCCAATAGTTGCTGTCCAATAGTTGCTGTCCAATAGTTGCTGTCCAATAGTTGCTGTCCAATAGTTGCTGTCCAATAGTTGCTGTCCAATAGTTGCTGTCCAATAGTTGCTGTCCGATAGTTGCTGTCCGATAGTTGCTGTCCGATAGTTGCTGTCCGATAGTTGCTGTCCGATAGTGTCCGATAGTTGCTGTCCGATAGTTGCTGTCCGATAGTTGCTGTCCGATGTTGCTGTCCGATAGTTGCTGTCCGATAGTTGCTGTCCGATAGTTGCTGTCCGATAGTTGCTGTCCGATAGTTGCTGTCCGATAGTTGCTGTCCGATGTTGCTGTCCGATGGTTGCTGTCCGATAGTTGCTGTCCGATAGTTGCTGTCCGATAGTTGCTGTCCGATAGTTGCTGTCCGATAGTTGCTGTCCGATAGTTGCTGTCCGATAGTTGCTGTCCGATAGTTGCTGTCCGATAGTTGCTGTCCGATAGTTGCTGTCCGATGGTTGCTGTCCGATAGTTGCTGTCCGATAGTTGCTGTCCGATAGTTGCTGTCCGATGGTTGCTGTCCGATAGTTGCTGTCCGATAGTTGCTGTCCGATAGTTGCTGTCCGATAGTTGCTGTCCGATAGTTGCTGTCCGATAGTTGCTGTCCGATAGTTGCTGTCCGATAGTTGCTGTCCGATAGTTGCTGTCCGATAGTTGCTGTCCGATAGTTGCTGTCCGATAGTTGCTGTCCGATAGTTGCTGTCCGATAGTTGCTGTCCGATAGTTGCTGTCCGATAGTTGCTGTCCGATAGTTGCTGTCCGATAGTTGCTGTCCGATAGTTGCTGTCCGATAGTTGCTGTCCGATAGTTGCTGTCCGATAGTTGCTGTCCGATAGTTGCTGTCCGATAGTTGCTGTCCGATAGTTGCTGTCCGATAGTTGCTGTCCGATAGTTGCTGTCCGATAGTTGCTGTCCGATAGTTGCTGTCCGATAGTTGCTGTCCGATAGTTGCTGTCCGATAGTTGCTGTCCGATAGTTGCTGTCCGATAGTTGCTGTCCGATAGTTGCTGTCCGATAGTTGCTGTCCAATAGTTGCTGTCCAATAGTTGCTGTCTAATAGTTGCTGTCTAATAGTTGCTGTCCAATATATACATCACAGAGTTTGCATTTATTAAACAATTCTCAAAATTTGTATCAACCATAATGTGGTTATTTATGTTCCTCAGAATTTTTTTATTCTCTTGAAAGATTTTGAATGCATCCTTTCAACATGATCATCTTTCGTTATATATTTTTCCCCATCCGTTAAATCTACCATACCTGCATTACTTGCCTTATGTGTGTCTGAAATGTCCATGTAAAGGGTTTACTGACCTTTAAATATTATATTCTTGTTTTCTTTGCAGTTTTTGATGATCAACATGTATTCATAGAGACCAGCAATCCGAGCAGATCTCGTAACAAAATCCATCTGTTCCACAATAGATATTAAAAACTGGCACAATAAATATACTGCAAGATTTTTATCATCTTTTATCAATTTTAAAAAATTGCCTGATTGAAATATAGATAATATACAATATAATTATGTATGTAGTAGATTTCTGGTAGGTTGCAAGAAAGTGAATTCTTTAATAGAACGTTGTGAAATCTGATGAATGATTTTTTATTTGACGAGGGTATTCTAGAAGGGGTGACTCTTTGCCTACTGTGGGTTGCATTTGTAAAACGTTTTTCTTTCGATATGCTGTAAATGATTAATCCTCAGCTTTTTCTTTTCTACATTATGTAGATATGTATTTGGTATTGTAGTTGTTTTGTGATATATATATAGTATTCATTGTTTGTAGAAGGGCATGTTTTTTTAAGGTCAGTTGAGCATTTTTGGCACGACACCCTGTTTCTTTCATTATAGAAATACAATTATCTCTGCAGGAAAAATATATATCAATTGGTGCTTTGATTTATATCACATGGTCTTCGAGAGTGACTCATTGCTTTTTCATTATAATCTTACAAATCAGGGTTAATTTGTGAAGTACTTTTCAAGCATTTTATAGCATTTCTCTACCTTCATTGATTTCAGAACCATAGTTCTCTTCAATCCACAGAATGTTTGCTGTTTGCATCACATTTCACGTCTCATTTGTGAAATAAAACAGAATTTTTGCAAACAGGGTTTAATTTCATTGTAGTTTAAAAAAGTTCCTAAGAGAAAAGACCAGAATATCATGTTTTTTATAAATATATTGCATTCATTGCAAAGAAATAAAATTAAACAGTTAATCTGAAGTCTTACACAAGAATGTATATGTCAAACATATTGTTTATTGATTTCCATTTTATGAGGAAGCTAAGTGAAATGACCATGCCTTAGCTTATCAAATCATTAACAGCGTGCATCATGCTGTGTAGTCTAAAGCTTATTCAATCGTATCTGCTTGGTGTAAACAGCATTGCAGTGGATGTAGTGTAATAATTGAACCTAACTCAAGAAATATTTCTCCATGTTGGAAACTTGTCATGTATTTATATTTTTATATATGATGATGTGTTAGTCTAGATAATCTGAAATTATGGCAAGCATTCTTCAGACATTTTACTTTAAAACTTTTTTGCTCATTAATGAGTCATACAAAACACAATTCTGAACAGCTAGCTACCACACAAGGCTTAGATCAGCTATGCTTTGAAGCTTTTTAATGTCACCAGCTTTTCCTGTATATAAACATAAATGACAGGGATAATGACAAATTCAGGCAAAGTTGATGGACCTATTTGGGCAAAGAAGACAGTGCTCTAATTATTTTTACGCTGCATTTAGCAGTAATCCAACTGAAAATATGATTAAGTATTCATGTAATTGATTGTGGGAATTGACAGGATGTGGTTTTGGTTTTCAAATGTAATAATACAGTGTTCATGCATGCAAGTAAAGAAGTCTTCATTATATCAAATAAGCATGACAACAGGTAGTGTAGTTTCCTTATGCATGCAGTAAATTTGCTTTGTGTCATGGCCATAACATGAACAATAATTTGAGTCATTTTGACTATCTTTTTTGCACTTTTTTTTTTTTTATACTTTAGCATTGCAAGCCAAAGGTTTTGCAGATTAATTTTCATGTTTTTCTAATTTATTATATAATGGCATCACTGCCTTGGCCTAAAAGTAGATTTGTTTTTGTCATTGTCTTGATAGGCTCAAATTGTAGTCAGATGCAGAGGATTTAAGTGTGCCAGAACCATTCTGACATGAAAGTGTGTCCTAGCATGTAAATGAGACCATTTAGAAGGAATAAAAAGGTGATGGATGGTTGATCAAAATATTCCTTTCATTTCTCTTGTTTTGCTTTATTACTGTTTTATCATGAAAAGTAAGGATACTGTATCCTTCCTGGACAAATATCCAGTTAAGTCATGACAGGTGAGTGTTTGAGGGAGGGGGTGGTCTATCACCTCCTATACTAGATCAAAGAAAGACGGTACCAACCCCTCCAGCTACCGCCCCATCGCCCTCACTTGCTGTCTCTGTAAAATTATGGAAAGGATCATTAATCAGAGAATAAACTGGTTTCTTGAGACCAACAGCATTCTCTCCCCTGACCAAAGCAGCTTCCGAAAACGTCGCAATACCCTAGACCAGTTAATTACACTCGACACCGCTATCCGGGAATCCTTTGCAAAAAAGGAACACCTCTTTGCCATATTTTTTGACCTTGAGAAAGCTTTCGACACTACTTAAAAATACGGCATTACCTGCAAACTTCACACCATCGGCCTCAGAGGCCATCTCCCCATCTTTATTCAAAACTTCCTCTCATCCAGGTGGTTCCAAGTTCGTATTGGCCACACCCTCTCCAACCCATACCCCCAAGAAGAGAGCGTTCCCCAAGGCAGCATCCTCTCTCCCACTATCTTCAACCTGAGCATCAATGACATCGCGGATAACCTTGGCCCCAACATCAAACGTACCTTGTATCTGGATGACTTCACCATCTTCTACTCCTCCCCTAGCTTTCCTATTGTTGAAAGTAGGCTCCAAACCAGCCTCGACCTGCTGCAAGACTGGAGCAACAAAACCGGTTTTATAATTCTCCAAAGACAAGACAGTCTGCATGCACTTTTGTCATTTCAACAACCTCCACCCCAACCCGAACTTTGTGCTTAATGGTAATCGCATCCCAAAAGTTGAACACACAGAGTTCTTGGGTCTAAATCTAGACCCTAAGCTTACCTACAAGCAACACATCACCAACCTGAAACTGAAATGCAACAGCTCCCTCAACATCCTCAGGCTCCTCTCCAACACCACTTGGGGTGCGAACCGCTTTGCTCTCCTCAAAATTTTCAGGCTCACCATTCGTGCCAAGCTTGACTATGGCAATATTGTCTACTGTGTCACTCACAACTCATACCTCAACCACATCAACACCATCCAAAATGAAGCCCTCAGGCTTTGTCTAGGTGCTTACAGGACCTCCCCAATCACCAGCCTTCATGTTGAAGCCAACGAACCCCTTTCTACTTAGATGTAAAAAGCTTAGCCTATCCTATGCTTTTAGGGTCCTCACCAACACCCAGAACCCTGTTTACAACCTCATTAGGTACCCCCATTTCTCCACCCTCTTTGATAGGACTAAAACCCTATCCCCTCCCTTCAGCTTACGCATTAAATCAGACCTCTTCCATCTCGGCATCAACCCCACCACTCTTGGCACCTTCTCCTGGCCCACTTTTCCTCCTTGGGCCACCCTCCCTTCTGTCCCTCCAGGCCTCTCCACTCATCACAAAGCTCAAACCCATCCTAACCTCTTCATCAATCTCCTCAACCAAGTCAAAGACCAACTCTCAAACTACACCTTCATCTATACCGATGGGTCCAAGGAGGGCAACAAGACAGCTGCTGCTGCCGTCATCTAAGACATCACCCTCAGTAGCAGACTTCCCGACTACTCATCCATATTTTCAGCCGAGGCTAAGGCCATTCTTCTTGCCCTCAACTTTATTGAATACTCCCCGTTCAGCCACTTTGTTATTTTCTCCGACTCGAAGGCTGTTCTTACTTCTTTACTCAATTTTAAATGGGATAACCTCACATGCCACCTCCTCCTCCGAAACTCCTTTCTCCCACCCTCTGCAGGAAAAGTATTATTTTCTTCTGGATACCCAGCCATGTTGGCATTCCGGGTAATGACAGGGCTGATGCAGCTGCTTAGCTTGCCCTCACCCTCCTCCCTGCCCCCTTTTCCCAAAACCCTCTCTGACATCAAACCACTTATCGCTTCCCTTGTTCGGGACCGCTGGCAAACCTCATGGAATTGATAACAAACTCCATGTCATCCAACCCACAATTCCGAGCAAAGCCACCATCAACAACCTCTCTCGTATTGACAAGGTTCATATTACCCGTCTGAGAGTTGGTCACACTCATCTCACCCACTCCCACCTTCTAATTGGCTCCCCCAACCCCTGTGCAACAATTGCTATTGCACCCTCACAATCCATCACGTTCTCCTTGCTTGCCTCCTGTACAACCTTCCCAGAGCTTCCCTTGCTCCCTACAACTCAATTGCTAAGTTCTTTTAGAAAAATCCTCCGAATAAAATTATCTCCTTCCTTCATCATGCCTCCCTCTACGACCATATTTAATTCTCCTCTTCCACCCCCTCTCTACTTTGTTTTTGTTTCAACCATGCACCTCCCCTCACAATCACAGCTTTTGACCTTTTGTCCTTAAATTTATCTCATTCTCCCCCTGTTTCCTTTACTTCCTACCTCTAGAATGATCTGACCTCTCATGCACAATTTGACCTTAGTTGTTGTGGTGCCGTTAAGCCATCATCAAACAAACAAAGTTCAACAGTTGGAAAAGTGGTGGTTACAACATGACAGTTGGAAATTCAGACCATCCGACTGCAGTTTTGACAAATTCTGAATTGAAAAGGCTCATTTCTTGGGTTCAGTCGATCAAAAATTAGACATTCTGATGGTTGCAAATTGGTGACAAAATGTACAGTGACATTTTTCTTTGCTGTGTATACTTTTGTGGCTACAGCACTTCGACCCAAATATATCCAATAATATTTTGCTTGATTTTCTCAATTTTCAGGAGATAATTCCTAAACTATTTGATTTGAGGCCAAGTGGTTAGCATCAGTCTTTGAAAAGGTACCTAATGTCAGCCAGGGCACTGTGCTGTGTCCTTGATCAAGACCGGTTGTACCATTAACTGGCTCTAGTTCACTCAGCTCTAAAATGAGTATCAGTTTTCTAGAAGCTCACGAGGCTTGATGGGATTTACCTTACTTGAGACAAAAAACAAATGTTCAGGGCCAAAGGGCACTCTGCTTTCCATGCTTTTGTGACCCTTTTCAGTTTTTTGGCCAAAAATATCCAACAATATTTTGCCAGAATTTTCTCAATTTTGAGAAGAAAATTCTTTACTGTCTGTTTAAAAATGGTAACCCATACCTGAGCATAACCAATATATTTTGAGATGGAAAAAAGGGGAGGGGGGATTACTTAAGAGGATTTTACCTTCCTCGTTTTCCCAGTTGGGAGGTAAAATTGTTAACATAAAATTGAAGGAAACTTTGGTAAATGTGTATGAAATTTGTCAAAAAATTTCTCAAAATCAAAGAAAATTATCTAAAAAGGATGAAATTTTTCCCTATAAGTTGACTACCACAGAAGTTTTAAGGAAAGTGACCAAAAATGAACAAATTTTCCTGAAAATCAAAAGAATATTTTGCAAAAATGATTAATTTGAAGGAAAATTTGGTTAGCAATTGAAATTTAATTAATCATAACAAAACTGCTCATAAAACATGCTATCACATCATCCCTAGTTTGGCTTGACCCCCTGACATTTTTATCTGGGCTCCACCCCTGCCTTCTTTCAAGCGGACGAGCCTAGTAAACCACATGGATCTCTGAACCGCATGGTAAAGCCTGGAACACAACAAAAAACTCATCGTTCTCATCTGCAGCACTAATCACTCTAGAAGATATCATACAGTCGAGGCAAAGTTCTCACCAAAACCGTCATTAAAGAATACAGACTGGTCTTATAAACATGCTGTCACACGGTGGACGAATGTTGGCACCGCGGACCTTCCTCTCGACGCAAAAATAAAAAGCAGGAGGCCTGTTTGAAGTATTTCAAACTGATATTATAACTAACTTTAAAAGACACTTAGCGGATATACATGTATACAAATTTTTGAATGAAAAACCAAAAATGAATATTTTCACGAGGTCCCTATTTCATGAGACAGAAAGCTGAGAAGTTCAAAATTTCAGGAATGGTAGAGTAAGGATAGGACTTGACTATGCATATCCAAACTTGACGAGATTTGCTGCAGTAAAAGTTTCATGGGGAACTATTTTACCATGGGCCCATTCCAAAATTTGGTGAGGGTTTCACTTCAGCCTAAAAAAAAGGGCCAAAACCTCTGGTGACCCCTTATTGAAAGTACCCTTATCCGAGAGATATTTGATGGAACTTTTTGGAAAACATCACAAAAGATCCCAAACCTATAACATTCTGGTACAAAAAGGATCCCCGAATTTGACTCTTTCATTATAGCTTTCAATGGGGAAAATAATTAGTTCCATGCTACCAGCATGCAGTTAGTGCGTGTACATGCAGGTCACTGCACTGCGAGCGTGTATGTACTGCCACGTACGTCATATGTCTTAATTGTCTATTCTTTTTTGTTAAAAAACAACTTCCCACAATCGTGAAAATTAATGGGACAGAAATAAGACTTTTAAATAAGGAGGGGGTTGAGGTTCGTGGTAAATAAACTCCCCCCCCCCACCCCCAAGAAAAAATTGTTCCTACGCCGGTGGTCGTGTCAATTCTAATTTACTTCAAACGATATATAGCACCAAACAATAATTGCATTAGAATCATGTCACCTCATTATAACATCATGATAATTACAACATAGCTATATTAATAATCTGGAAAACTGTAGCGCCATGGAGGCGCCATTTTGGATACAAAATGGCGACATGGGGGACGTTATTTTAAATAACAATATGGCGGCATTTGAGAGCCCAAGCTAAATAACAATATGGCGGCAATTAAGAACGCCATTTTGAATAAGTCAAACTATCTAGTAAATATATCTCAATACTTATAAAGAAATTAAAGGCGCTCTTACTTAATCACACCCGACTACATTAATACCAGGGGTGCGGTGCGCCCCTTAATTACTTTTGGTGGACTAACCTTATAGTCCACCGGTTTGAATAACGTAGTGTGGCCCAGAAAGCTGCTGTCACCCTGGGGGACATGCAGATGAAAACACATGAAGATCTCTATAAATACAAGCGTAAGTAAGAGCGTGCGTGCTAGCATAAGAACACGCCACCATACAATAAAGATATAATGGTAAATGAATACAATGGGGAGGCGTGTTGGTATACCTAAGCCACAGATAAATAATAAGGTAGATACCAAACTCTGACGTCAGTTTGGTATCTACCTTATTATATATCTGTTACCTAAGCTGCATGCGCATGTAATCCAGTTGGATATGCCTGTACTAGCGGTAGCTGGTTAATATGATATACCAACATGACCACAGCAACAATCCAAGTGAGTTAGGAATATTTCAAGTGAGTTAGGAACGTGCTGCTGTTTGGCCGATAGACCGAATGAGCAGAAAAGGCTACCGCGTGGCCGGTGTCACAGTGAATTCAAACCCTCCAGTGAAAAATTCTATCAAAGGAACAAAAAAGGACGTTACTAGCATGCAGAGTTTCCACGATGTAGAGTTTCCGTGGTTTGTCTTTGACAACTTGAACCCCTCCTTTCTTTAAAAAAGGGCCTTATAAAATATTTCTTACAGTCTCCTAAAATTGGCATTGTCTTCTTTTCAGACCGATGGATAATTACCCGATCTCAAGAATTCCTCGACCTTTGCTAAGTCGTCTATTGCTGTCGTCGCGATCAGTTAATCGAAAATTTAAAGCTACGAATTTGGCTTTGTTGACACTCGCTTTTAAAAGCATGCAAATGCATGGGAAAAAACTATTTCTAAGGGCAAGACTGATTCTCTGCCACTGAAATTCCTAAAGCACTTTTATCATAGTGAATTTTGACTATAGGATTAAAATTAACTAAGTAAATTCAGACCCTATAGGAGGGTCCGAATTCACTGTGACACCGGCAGGGCATGTGATGCTCATGTGCTGTGCAGAAGATACCCAGTGAATAATTAGATACTAATATGATTTGGTTTTACCGTAGGCACATATGCCATAGCCAAAGCATGGGACCTAATGAATGCGATAAGTAACATATATCAAGCAGGCGAATTTGGCACACACAATGCCTTGATACTGTAGATAATGTATGGTACATATGATTGATGTACATACAATATATAATATAACTTGCAAAGGTAATAGAATCAAACAAGGCAAAAGTGCATGGTACATGATAACCATAAGTATACAGTAAATGCACTCAGAGAAAGCAAAGGTAATTAGATGGTCTAGCTGATTGATAAGGCAAAAGTACTAAGTTGAAGTAAAGGAACCTGGAGAATATAAAGGCACTAGATAAAGTAGGGCAACTTAGCTGGCGAACTGACAACCTCCAAGACAAGACATGTTCTCCCTGTTCTGCTGCAGTCAGATATGAGAGAAGAATGCCTATGTGCATGTACCCACAAAATGAATAAACAGACCAAGAAAAATACTCCACAACACACAGAACTCAACTGAGCATGGAAAACAGAAAAAATGGAACAATAGCTATACACCACATAAAAACAATGCAGCCCTTGAGGGAAGTTTAGTAACAAATCACTACAACTTCCCCCATTGCACATAAACCTAATTAACCAATGTCGGCACAAATTACGCACTAATCAATCACTAACCAATCAATCAATAGTTTGATGTTTGGCGATTGTGCTATGTACCATAGTAATTAACCTCACCTGACATTCTCGTTATTCGGTTTTACAATAAACAAATACACATATAGGGCCTATGGAACAAAACTATTTCCCCCGCTGTAGGCTCCTCACGAACTATCGTTGTTTCCATCCCTTAATATCATTCTCAGTTGTTTCCGTTCTCAATCATAACTCTTACTAATAATTTCCTCCTAATTACGACTGTTACAACCATTACCCCCATCCACAACCTGTTACGCCTGATTCAAACATCTAAAACAATACACATTGAGATTTTGCGCCTATCACTTCAGCATATCACGCAATACTTAAATTCCCCCCTTTGTACACTCTTTACAATATATAGAATCATATAGTAAGGCTTATACGACATATTTCACGCCCTAGTGCTAACAATATTATAAAAAATACTTACTTTATCTTACAGGCCAATACAAGATGATAAGTTATCGCTCTTGCCTCCCCTGGTATGCCTCTCCATTTAAGTAAAATCCTGCATCCGTAATCCAGCTCTATAGTCCGCTGAGTTTCCAACTCAACTGGGCTATCACTCTACGTTTAAGGGATTTTCTGTGAAACGTCCGTTTTGTCGCTCGGGGTCCTCCTACTCGGGTGATTCTTTACAGGTTCTGCCGTCCCAAATACTTGCTAAGTTTCACTAAATTTGCCCAGTTACACAAATGCCGGTTGGTGACTAAATTAGCATAAAGCACTTCTTTGATAGTGTCGAGGAGTCCCTCGCGGCCTAATCTTACAGTCTGAAAGTTACATAATGAGCTATGCTACCTCTTCAAATCGTTCTTCGCCCTCAGATTATTGACTCCTAAATTTAGATCTGTGCCACACGCATCATCCAGCCTGATCACAAGACCCTCTGTACGGACCATGAAATAATTCCTCTATTCTGACATCCGACGAGCTGAAATATTTAAGTTGTAAACATATATTTTACTTATCAATTTTACTTTTGTTTAGTTGCTTCTTGGTTTTTTGTATCTTAATTTTTTTTTTGTAAAGGTAGCCTATTTGATAAAGTTTGTTATATTTCCTGCACTTAATCTATTATTGTTATTGTTAATTTGAATATCTAATAAAGAATGTGGAAAATAATGAAACAAAGGCTGATCTATACCAATACAGATTATGAAAGAACACCATCATTGACACTCCGATACCATCCGTGTTCTGCTTTAATTGTCTTACAAAGAAAATAAAATGGAAGCATTACTGAAGTTTGGAAGTCAGCAAGCTAACACGGAAAATTAGCCTATCACTACAGAAGAGGGTGACTTCACAAATTATGTAACTCTCTCAGGACTCCAACTTAGTCCCCGTCTCAATCTTTTCTGCAAGTCCGTAATTCCTGGGGCATTATATCTCCCAACTTTTACGAGGCATAAATGATTAAGAAAATAAAGTAAATATAGTTCAGGAAAACAAACTGTTGTCTTGAAATGCTTGGATGAATGATATAAATCTTCACTGTGGTTATATTATACTATTGATCTCTGGTGGGTTGGAGGGGGTTTATAATGCTCCATCACGAACTACACCCTCCTCCCCATCCACACACACATATTTTGGAGGAATATTACGGCCTTTTTGGTTTAACTGTGTATATAGCTGTTGTTTTTCTACTGCATAAGATCCAACTGTCTAAAATAATAGGTTTATCGCAGAATCTCAAAATGTAAACAGTTTTATTTGTAGTTGTACTTTAAACTCTTGTCAAATCTATTGTAAACAACCTTCAGACTTTGTATCTAATGCTCTGAGAGATCTATGTTCGATAAACTTACAATTTTGAAGAGTAAGAAAGCACTGTTACTGCGTTTCTTCCGTTGTTTGCAAGTGATTGGATTTCGTGGAAATAACTTATTGTATTCTGTAAGTATACGGTGAATGATTTCCCAAACTGCTTTCATTTTGTTTTCAGATAACTTATTCATTTTTAAGTTAGGCCTTTGTAACAGTGATGAAGCTGTCAATATAAACTAAAAGAAAATGCACTTGTAAGGTAATAACATTAGTCGGTGTGTAATTCATGCTAATTGCAATATTTGTGTAAAATTTGCGAATGTTAACTTCTTGGGAAACCAAATCAAATATATTATATACAATTCATTCTATTTACAACATAGAAAAAAAAACATGTATCATCATCGTTGACATACGTTTAATTTATGTGTATATCATATATTGTTCTCGAATCATATGTTAATACCATCTTGTCAATTGATCATAAATTCAAAATATATACATATACTTTTGGGGTTTTGTACGTTTGATTGGTCAATCTTGCAATTTTTTGGATTGAGTGTATTGACAGAGAGCGTGATGTCATTTTCCCTATACTACATAGTATATGGCGAATGACGTCACCCTCTTTGGTATTAAGGTAATTCCTCTAGGAAGAAAATACATACACAATCTGGTTCATATTAACTTATTTCGAGACAAAATGTCATTTCAAAAGTTGCACCACACTTAAAGATGTATTATGTGCGTGTATGTAGTTAACATTCCATTTACGCTCTTATGGACGAATTGTAAAGGAACACTCTAATATCAAAATAAATTGTATAATCTTAACAAGAAGTTCATGTAAGTTTTTTCCTTTCACATTCTTTTTGTAGTAAATAACGCGTTGCATTATTTTAAGACAAAACTTTAGTAGCGAATGAGCAGATGAGCAGATGAGTGACCCGGCTAATTATTTTATCTTTTTGCAATTTTAAATGCCAATGGGTTGTTTCACTTCCGTCATTATTTATGATAAATAGTGTAGATCATGCAATTCCCCAGAAAGATCACGATTTTTTCATCAGGTATCTCTGTGCCAAAAAACAACGTGTTGGCCCAACCGCGAAACTACAAGCAGCCAACCTTTAGCCAGTTAGCGTATGTCATTCGCCCTATACTACGTATAGGCCGAAGGCCGAGAGACGAAACTTCTATACATACAGTGTGGGAAAACGTGATGCGTTTATGGACGCCATACTTGTTCCAGCGTGCTTTTTTCGTACAAACTTTGAAAAGCACGGTATACATTTAAGTGAATGATTGACTTCGTAAAAATTGGTATATGAGTCTAAAATGGTATACTTGTTGATTTTAATTTGCATTGTTTTTCTGGATAAAATGTTCTTTTAATGTAAGGTGTATTTGTTCGAGACTAGTACGCGCATTGCGGGAAGATACAATGCGTATATAACAAGTTCTACTCGAAAATTACTTGGATTGATTACTAAATACACGTAAAATGTTTTATTTTGGCTTATTTATTGAATAAATTCCGACGAAACACTTCAATTTGAGCAGAAATTAGTGCGCAAATAGTACTGACCAATGATTTGTACAATTTGGTTATTGTGAATTTTGTTTTTGTTTTTTGGCACGGACGTTAGTGTTACGGCTCTGACATATATCAGTCGCAGTGAAACCTATTGACGTTGGTTAATTTTTTCTATAATTATTGGTTAAATAAAGGTTTTAAACTTAGCTGTAGGCCTATCTGGATACGTCTGTTCAGGAATTAACTTATGCAACAAGGCCATAGGCCTATGCCTAACGCTACTAACGTTAGTACCAACGTAAGGCCTATGACTGTATGAGTGGCATAGTCGGATGGTGGGCCCCGTAGTTAATGCAGCTAGGCCTAAGGCATTTTCTTTATGAAAAATAAAATGAAAAAATTAACTTATGCAACAAGGCCATAGGCCTATGCCTAACGCTACTAACTGACTAACGCTATAATACTAACGTTGGGCCTATGACCGGATAGTGGGCCCCCGAAGTTAATGCAGCTACTGTAGGCCTAAGGTATTTTCTTTTTCTTTATGAATTTTATTTTGCTTTATGATTTTTTTTTACCTCATATCCTACGACTGTTCGCTAAATCTTAAAAGCATTAAAGCCGTTCACATTTCAATCAGAGCAAGAAGCAAATGTATTCAACCTAGTATTATTTATCCCACTTTCTTTCGCAAAAAAAAGATTCAGTAATTATATTCAGTCAAATACGAAATGTATGTGAAGATCTCATGATATATTTCTTGTAGAGATTAGGCCATCCATTACAACAAAATGTTGCCTACCAACTGATGCACATTGTTAAAACAAGAAGGTTTACTCCACACAAACAATTTTTCAAGCCTGGCCTTTTTCTGAAGAAAACAGATATGATTGCCAAAATAGATACTGATTTTAACTAAAATACATTCATTAAAAAAATATGCACAACAAATGTTGTGGCTTTTACATGTTACCCCCAATTCATTTCACGCCAAGTAATACTCAACGTTTGTTTTGATAACAGTGGCCATCAACCTTTTTTTTTTAAAGTTTGTTGTAATTCTCAATGCAGGCAACAACTTTGAAAACTTGTTATTATTGTACAGTATATACTTAATGAAACTTGTTTTTTGCAAATAAAAATGTCTTTGCAAACACACATCTATTGGGGTTTGAAATACTGTACACAACATTACAACTTATCATCCAATATGGAACAATGTAAAAATTAAGCTTAAGATTTTACAGGTTATTTAAATGCAGAAATTTTGAAAAATAATGGGCTGATATATTCAAAGGTGTAAAAACATTTGTGAAATCGTTAATGAAGTAAAAATTAAAACATGTATAGCATTATGTTTAGGCTAAGCTTAACAGCTGATTTGCATTAAAATTGTTTTATTGAATCAATTGTTTTGAAGTTCAACTACAATATCAAGCAGATCTGATAGGCCTACCGTTAGAAAAAAAAATAATTGAGAAACATTTAGGCTGAGGTTGATGTCATAATAATATATAAAAAAGTATCAGTATTAAAGCCTATATCATATGCTTTTTAGCAAAATTCTTTCTGTTACCATTGACGCTCATTTGGCATCTTGACCGGTAAAGTTTGGAGCCATATGGAAACAAAGTTACACTTATTTCTTCATAATCTTTAATATATCATAATGATATCAATCAGGGAGTTGCCATTTTCCACTGGAAACTCCGTTTATATAAAGTATTATTTTATAGGAAGTGTAAATTATTCACTCACAACATATGTGTTTTAATAGCTTTAGGCCTACCTAAGTTTTCTATTAAGAAGTTAAACTTAAGTTATTGAAATGATTGTATTCACTGAATTAGGCTATTGTCAGCCTGATAAAATTTGCAATATTAATTCAAGGTTCTCTGATTTCAGTGCTGTTCATCTTTCAATGTGTCAGATACTTTTAATATTTGGTCTTGAACATCATTTTGAAAAGAACTATAAAATAGCTGTTAATGTATAATGTAAAACACTAAAAATATTTTATTTTAAGAGTTGGCTTAATGGCAACCCATGAACAGTTTTAGCTTGAAAGCAATGTATTTATACTTTACTAAGACAGCTAGGCTTAATAAAAGTCATCGGATATATCATGATAATAGTTGAACAAAAATTTAAACAGGTGAAATATGCATTAATGATAATTTCTACTATAAAAAGTAAAACATTGCTGTGATGACATTAAAAAACTTAAATTGTAATAACTTGTCATTCCATGCTGAGGTAATTAATTCTTAATAGCATATTTATTCAGAAATATGCACTCTTTAGTGATTACTTCGCAAATGATTTATGAAGTGAACTAAATTGTGGTGTTTCTTTTACCTAAAATCAGCAAACTTTGTGAAGTGAAGCTGATGAAATTATAGTAACTGCAATGGGTCTTAATGCTAATGTTTCTTTTTCTTATTTATTCATTTTTCAAATTACTTTTAAATTCCTTGTTAAAACATACAAATAATTTAAGTTGAAACAGGGACAGGGTGGCACTAGGCAGTTAAAGTTGTATGGTAAATCTACACACGGAAAAAATTCAACATAACGACACTTTATTCTTAAAATTTTCCGAACATTGCACAAGAATGAAGGAAATTTCAGTATAGAAAAATAAGTATTTTCCTGTTAATTTAAATGTATGCTCTTTTAAGAAACGTTTAAAACTTTAACCATTTTATCATTGCATTCGTTGTATAAATTAATAAGAAAGGTGATTACGAAAAATGTCTTATTAGGAAGTTAACATATATACATGTGCGAAATTTAAGTTTTTAACAAAATCTTCTTATTGGGATATGACGTCCAGACAATTTTGTAATAAAAAATATATAAAAGTCAAAACAAATACCGGTATAATTATAACCAAATCCTATCAATACTGTCCGTTTTCCGATATGCGATTTGGAGAATGATCCGAGTCGTATCGGAACATTTATTTTAAATTGTTGATCTTTTCCTCATCTCTTCAAGTTAGTTTATACGAGATAAAATTAACCAAAAGAGACGAAGTTCTTTACTCTTTCGGAAGGTACCTGACTTTCGTGGTTTCTTGAGCTGTTAAGTAATTCTGAAGTTGCGGCAAAATATTTGTAACTAAGCAGTGGATGTGGAGAAATATCTGTGAAAAAGTATGATCAACGAGGTTAACCATTCCTCAAGTTTTAAGATTTATATATATTATATATATATATATATATATATATATATATATATATATATATATATATATATATATATATATATATATATATATATATATATATATATATATATATATATATATATATATATATATATATATATATATATATATATATATATATATATATATATATATATATATATATATATATATATATATATATATATATTTTAGAAGGTTTCTAAACCGCCCTGTTAATCACAGTAATATAACATATTTACACTATATATATATATATACATATTTTACCCAGTTGAGGTAACACTCTAAAAAAAACCAACATACTAACTAACAAGTCATTTACATTTGTCACAACACGCGATGAAGACATAAGACTACATCGGTGTGTTCATGATCATTGCCTCAACTTCTTCCACCAATTTTCATAAAATGCACATGTAAAGCAATACATTATGCATGTGCTATAACAATTTGTGAATTGTTGTAAACATTTTGGAATGTTAGTGTGACGAGGAGCTCTTTTAGTGAATAAATTTCTTTGAAGCATATCGAAGAAATTGTAATTCCATACTTGCCTAAGAAAGTTTATAGGAATGTTGAAAGTTGGGAAGGGGGTAATGAGGGTGGAGGGGCTTCTAGATCTTCTGACATGTAAATACTGTATTAGTTTGATATTCAGAAATCAATGAGTGAATTGTTCTTCTGCATAGCTTTTTTAAACTACTGCCACGATGTCTACCCAGCAAGGCGATTACAATTCCCTGAGGACACATCTCTTGCGAAACCGAATGCTGTTTGAAGATCCTGATTTTCCAGCAGTTGACCAGTCATTGTTCTTCTCCCAGAAACCTCACAAGCCATTTGAATGGAAGCGTCCTCATGTGAGTGTTTTTTTCTTCTTTCAACCCTCATATATTTTGTTAAAAATTCCTTGTTTGTTTACCATCTGGAAAAGCTGAAAAGAGGTTCACTGAAGCAATAAATCAGTGTAAATGTCTATGTAAGAATTTTCTGGCAGGGGAATTGGGGGAGCCTGGCGTTGGTGGATATGTCCAAGTCTAATGCTGGTGTATATTGTGGGTATCAAAATATATTATCTGTACATGCAAAGCAAAATTTGGCATCCCCAATTACATGGTAGAAAACGATATGAAATTACAAATTTAGATTATATAGCGCCATTAATAATGTGATGTTGTGAATGTATGGTTTTACACCGTGCAATTGTAGTTATACACCTAGGACTGGAATGTTTGCATTGAAACTGGGGACATTTTTATTTATCCCCATTTTTTATAGGATGCAGTTTAACTACATGTATAAAAGTGTGTATCCCCACTTCCAATATAGGCTTTCATACCAAGATGAAATCACGATGCGTATTGCATCTAGACATATATTGTTAAAATATTCTGCCATCTACCTTTGGCAAATTTTTACCCCTGTTTCATAGTCTGTTATATATACTTTTAAGATGCAAGAAACTAGAGAAACTTTTCACGTCAAAAGCTATACACATTTTTCGCGTCAAAACGCCCGGAAAGTAAACAATTTTTCGCGTCAAGAATCTAGAAGTGTAAAACGAGTACGACGAACTTCGATAACAGTTTTCTTTGCGAAATTTACAATGCAAATAAACTCAAAATGGTCCAACTGCAGAATGACGCTCTAAACCTGTCCTTTGCAATCACTAGAGAACATTTATGCGAGTTCTAGGGAAAAGAGATTATCGAAAACGCAACGATAAACTATAGAAATTTACTTCCACTTTTCAACAGCAGATCGCACCGCCGGCACGCTACATAAATGGTGGCAGCGGTGGGGTGGTAGACAAGTTGCTAAACGATGATGGTGATAAAGAAAGATGAGACATACTGTTTCTGCATAGACTACTGCAAACTTAACACCATACCAGTAAATGGTTGCCACCCTCTACCACGTACAGATGATACCCTAGATTCACTTAATAGTTCTAGCTTCTTCAGCACGATGGACCTCACCAACGTTTATTGGTAAATTGCCATGGATCCACTAGACAGAGAAAAGACTGATTTTAGTACAGGCTTCGGCTTATACCAGTTCAAAGTTATGCATATGGGTCTAATCAACGCACCACCAACCTTCCAACGTTTGATGGAGCTTGTGTTACGTGGCTTACACTGGACCTCATGCTTAGTTTACCTAGATGACATCATCGTCCTTGGAAAAGATTTCGACGATCATCTCAACAACGTCAAAGACGTACTCAGCCATTTCCGTTCCGCTGGGTTAACAATCAAACCAAGAATGTCATCTCTTCAAGCAAGAAGTTAAGTTTTTGGGCCACGTGATAAACAAAAAGGACTACAGCCAGATCCGTCAAATACAAAACGAGTGAGAGAATGTAAAATCCACGCAATGTTTCCGAGTTACGTGCCTTCTTAGGCCTTGCAACGTATTACCGAAAGTTCATTGGGGACTTTGCACGCTTTGTATTTCCACTATGCGCGTTTACGAAGAAAAACGTGCAGTTTGAATGGTCTTTGGAGTGTCAACTTGCATTTGATACCTTAAAGGATGCCCTTTCTTCCCCACCTATACCTGATTTCCAAATTTTGTTTAATGAGTTCATTCTTTACACAGACGCATCTCTATATGCTACCGGCGCAATTCTATCGCAATCCGTAGAAAAGATGACGTCATTGCATACGCTAGTCATACATTTACCAAATCAGAAAGAAAGTGGTCAACTTACGATAAGGAGCTCTACGCAATTGTTTGGGCAGTAAAGCACTTTCAACATTACTTGTCCAACCTACCTTTTACCATATACACCGACCGCAAACCTTTAGTAGGACTTAAAAACTTGCAATTCAGGACGATCCAACTGGTAGCCGTGCAAGATGGGCCCTGGACACGGACATATCCAGTGGGAAATCAAATACCGTCCCGGAAGTAAGAATACTAATGCTGACGGGTTGTCGAGAATGTTCAATGCTGAAGGCGAAGTATCTGACACAAACGGAGACTAGCGAGATACCATTTCAGCAGTATTTCTTAAAAAAGACAGCAACACAACAAAAGACAATGCTACGTTATCGTTAACGCAAACGGAAGAGCTGAACTCTTCGACCACGGCAGAGCCAAACACTAGCTTTGACCTACCAATGGAACAACCGACCACGACATACCTACCAATGGAACAACCGACCACGACATTCCAAGAAGTTCATCATTCTGAAACTAGAGTCAACGTTACTACTCAATGACCAACAAAATGATTCGTGAACAACAACAGACCGATAGTGTTATCAGTCAAGTAGTTGACTGGAAGATCCCGAAACAACGTCCACTACACGCCCTCCGTGGATGTCCTCGTTCTCTGAGAAACATTTGGTGGCAATACCCAAGATTAGAACTGCACGACGGAATTCTCTGCAGGAAACTTTTTCTACCCGGCAGAATTGTTTTGCAGACTGTCATCCCCCCAGAGATGATCAAAGACCTTTTGCACTTTTTTACGGCAACAACTTAGTTGGTCACCTGGGATTTGGTAGAACCTTAACAAGAACGAAAGTTCTATGCTACTGGTCTTACATGCAGAAATTTTTTGTTCCAATTTTACGGCCTGCGTTTCCAGAAGTAAACCAAATCCAAACCTAAGAGCACCATTACAGAGTATCTTAACTACCAGACCTATGCAACTAGTTTATGCAGAAATCACAGAACTACCCCCCCCCCTCCCCCGCTCCTCGTAAGGGGAATATATACGTATTGGTTGTAATGGACCACTTTTCCAAGGACGTCAATCTATACCCAATGCATAATCAAAAAGCGACGACTGTCGCAAAATGCATTTTCGAAGGATATATTAGAGAACACGGCATTCCAGAACAACTTCACACAGACCAGGGTCGCCAGTTTGAAAGCGATGTAGTCCGCATCCTTTGCCAGTCACTTGGAATAAACAAGACTAGAACAACCCGACTATCATCCGCAGTCGGATAGACTGATCGAAAGGTTTAATCGAACTCTGAAAGACCAGCTAAACAGATATTTAGTCTGTAACCCAGGCTCATGGGATGAATGCTTGAGTCAAGTTGAGTTTGCCTACAATTCTTCACGGCACTCCTCAACAGGGTATAGCCCTTACTACATACTCCATGGAAGAGAACCGAGGATACCTGCTAGCTTGATTGTTTTTCCTCCTGAAAATTTTTCTCTCCAACGTTGGGAACTCTAGCGGATTATTGTGCTTCAGTGAAAAACCGCCTTCGGCTAGCGTTTAAAGATATACAGGAAGATAGCCACGAATCACAGGAAAAACATAAATATTACTATGACCTGCGAGAAAGGTACCAACCATATGCACCAGGCGACTGGGTCACGTTAAAAAGCTCGGCCAATCTTCGATCAAAGTTGTCACGAAAATGGATTGGACCATTCAACGTTCTGACACAACACAGAGGAAAGGGCGATATCGTAACGTACCAAATCCAAGATCTGAAGAATCCAGATGGTCTCATGCAAGTTGTCCACCACAATCGGCTAAAACCATGTCACAAAACAATTCAGCATTCAGCATTTATTCCAAGACAGACGAGCCACCCAGCGCCACCACAACATCAAATGACTGCCCTTTCTGGATCCTTCCCTTTTCTGACCATGTTCAATACCCACAATCCCCCTCAGGATAGAGACCCACCTCAAGTAATTAATGTTCTACATCAGATTGGAGAACCAGATCCGCTTCCTATGCAAATTAGGAGTGTAAGAGTGATACGGAGACCAGATTATTTACGATATTGAGTGTACTTGAGTAGCAAAGAATTATCAAAGATTTGTTATATTTAGGTAAGTGTATGAATTTGTTATGATATAAATAGGATGACTGTGCTATGACTTGACTATGATTTTGTGTAGATGTATTGTTAATTAGTGTTTGATATTGTGTAAGTAATATGTTGAATTTTGATGTTAACATACTGCCATACTGATCGTCCACGTGATTGATTGAATTTTGATGTTCATATACTACTGATTGGGCAAGTGATTTACTGAATTTTACTGTTTGTACTGCTGCACTGTTTTGTTAAGTGTGTAGTAGGCCTTCTATACGTGATATGATATACAAATTAGGTGCTACTAAAATACGTATCATTAATGTACAAATATTCATAATTCGATGAAGAATGTATCTCAAAATATTAATATATGATTTTATCTGCAAATATTTATCACAACCAAATGAAACATAATATAGATATATTTTTAGACATATATCACTATTATTAATTTATTATTATTATTCTTAGTAGTAGTAGTGTTGTAACACATTTATAGAGCACTAGAAATGCAATCAGCTGTGCTTTACAACCTTTAGAAAATTAACTAAGTTAGGTTTAATACAAATAATCTTAACAGAAATATATATATATATATATATATATATATATATATATATATATATATATATATATATATATATATATATATATATATATATATATATATATATATATATATATATATATATATATATATATATATATATATATATATATATATATATATATATATATATATATATATATATATATATATATATATATATATATATATATATATATATATATATATATATATATATATATATATATATATATATATATATATATATATATATATATATATATATATATATATATATATATATATATATATATATATATATATATATATATATATATATATATATATATATATATATATATATATATATATATATATATATATATATATATATATATATATATATATATATATATATATATATATGTATGTATATATAATATATATATATATATATATATAACTTATCTTAAAGATTGAATATAATAAGATTTAATATATATATATATAAATATATATATATATTACATAATCATTCCCCCTCCCTTCTTTTTTTTTTCGGTGTAAAATATAATTATGATCAAGTGAACTAATGATGAAACAGCATATTATGATTTTCATATGGTTTTGTTCATATGTATACTTTATATGTAGTTCTGTTTGATCGTTATTTACGTTTAATGTTGCAAAGAAAAAATATATTTTTTCATATCTGTTTACTACAAATATTTCATTTCAAAGTAGACCTATATTATTACCGAAATCGAGTACGATTTTTAAAACAAACAGGGGAAATATGTAATAAGCAAATCTTTATGTCACTCCTAATTTAGTTAACACTTGGTGTTTCCTTTGTAGTTTATATTCAGTTTAAACAATAATTAGTTCCCAATGTTTCAGTTTCCTTGTTATCTGACCAGCTGACCGTCTTTGTTATCTGACCAGTTGACCGTCTTTATTATCTGACCAGCTGACCGTCTTCAATGTTGTGGAGAATGCATAATACAGGGACTTGCGTCCAAGGCACCAAACCATTCACGTCTTCCGTATTTTTCTGCTCTGTTCTTGGATAACCTGGTCTGTTGGTACATTCCCTCGCGCGGACCGCTGATAACGCCTCGCCGGCACGCCACACAAAGAAGCCCATGGTCTGTGATTTCATGCAGATTAAAGAATAGATGGGGCTTAATGTGAAATCTTCGAATAGCAAACTTTTGTCTGTTTTGCATCATACTTGCTATAATAATGCTATTAATAATTGGACGTATGCTAATGACATCAGATTTTATGTCATTGATCTGTATGACGGGCGTGGCTAATAAATGAATAAACATCACAAAACAAATATTTAATGACATGCAAGAACATGACAGTTAAAATATAACTTGACAATCAATCAGCATATGAAGCATCGGGACCACCACTGGTTCTATAAGGTAAACGACAGTGGATGTGGCAATATAAGGTAAACGACAGTGGCTGTGGCAATATAAGGTAAACGACAGTGGCTGTGGCAAGGATGAATGGACGTCAACCCCCCAACCTCTACAACATGCTTATAAGAAGTACACTTTCGAACCCTTTGCACTGACAAAACTCCCAACACCGGCAAAAGTATTTGTAAATAAATGATAACTCACAAATCCATTACAATTAACGGCAAAACCCTATACCCAGGCCCATTCAATTGTGACAACTCCAACATTATTTATCTCTTAACTTGCAACCTTTGCCCCTGCATTCGTTACATAGGACAGACAAATACCAAATTCCGGCTCCGTTTCAACAACCATAAAAGCAGCATAAAGCAAAACAAGTGTGGCTTCCAGTTTCCTCCCATTTTGATTCCCCGGGACATACTCTCTGTCATCTCAAATTTTCAATACTAGAAGTCAACTTTCAGACGACAAACAAAACACTAACTTAGGATAATCGAACTGATTATCATACTGCGCACGAACAAAACGGACAGACTAAACAAAGACGTAGCTTTCCTCTTCAATCTCAACTACTTGAAGTGAACTTTTAAGCATTGTTGTATTATATTGTACTTTATTTAGTTATCTTTTGGTCTCCATCCGCCGAAGTATTAAGTTGTAAGAAATATCATCTTTCTTTTCAAAGTTGACGTTTATATGGCGTTACCATTATTATTTTTAACTTTCTATTTCGCCTGCCAAAAGATATGCAGTAGATTATTGTAATTATCAAATCTAGGTTGAAGGTAAATCCTAGTAGGGTGTCATAAACATTAAATGGAGGTAATTTATTTAGATTGATTCAAAAATGAATGAATAGAGAACTAATGTGTGTACAGACTTACCTAATAAGTGAAATAAGAAATGAAAATAGTTGTAAAATCAATTTTAAAGCAAACAGAAAAAAGGCAAGAAGAAAATAAGAATTTCATCAAATATCATTGCATTAAAATTATTTTGGTATTCACTCTCTCCACTCTCAAAACCCACCCCTTCCCTAAGCCCTGAAGCATACATAAAATGTAGTACAAGATGGATCTAGTTATTAACATGATAATATTTTTCATTCAGCGGTTGAACACAAAGGCATCTCTTTTTTTTTAAATCAATATCACAGAGTGCCTAGTTTCCAGCCATATTATCATACAATTATTTTCAAGCACTGATTGATAAACTACCATTCGGATAAAACGTCCATCAATCCAGGATCATAGGCGGGATTTTTATCTCCGAATTTGTATCTCTTGTATGGTAATTCTTTTAATCTTAGCATGATTTTGTGGTTTTGCCCTCTTCCACTTTTTACTTTTCCCCTCCCACACTTTCTGTAGGCAAATCCCGCTCATGCCAGAAATTTGTACTTCCTGCCCAAGATGAACACAACCTTTATTAATATTGTAATAAAACTTGTGATATTAATTAGTGACTTGTGAGCATTTATCTATTCTTCGTCTTGATTAGTTACTTAAAACTCAATCTATAAGGACATGGGTTGGGTATTGTTTAACGAAATGATATCTTTAGCCAGATCACAGAGATCCCAACAAACTTTTACGCTGATTTCTCTTGGGCTACTCCTCACTTGTGGAACAATCTCTCTGCATCCACCTTATCCAACAATAATCTTAATGGCTTCAAATTGCACTTAATTTATTCAATATTTTGACATCTGACTTATTCCTTGACTTCTCTTCTCTTGTTTTAATTTTATTTGTTTTTGTGTGTAGGCCTACAGTTGTTCATTGTAAAGTGTTTGTGAGGAGGCTTGGTTTGAATTGAGCACCAGACCCGTGGCCGGGTTAGGGAGGGGGGGGGGGGTCGTCTGAGCGAACGAACCTTTTTTGTTAAGATAGTGCTCTTTTGAAATAGAATAAAAACATAATAATTTAAGATTGTTTTCCCTGTAATACGAAACTCGTACCCCTTTAAAATTCCTGGCTACGGGCCTGAGCACTCAGAATATGAGGTATAATAATGATAGTAATTGAAATGTGAATCATTATAAACTTATCACTGCTAGGATGTACATGTCACATAACATACTTTACATAGCATTAAGAGCTTTCCTACTTTGCTATACACTTCCCTGCTTAAAGCTTCTTACACATATTTTTGTGTAAATGAAACATATCATACAGTACCAACTACGGTTAGTAATTATGATATGTTTCTTGGTCAAGCTCATTGTGAATTTCATCTGGGTAATATTTATTTGATTTGACATTGAAGTGAATGACCATATTACTGCTATGATTATTATGCAGAAAGTACTTCACACAGCTATAATCCACGTTTCATAGTTTTCAAATGGTTCCAAAGGCCATTATAACCTACAGCTACAGTTGACTTTCATTTCGTGTATATTAATGATTAAGAAAGATATCATGCCATGAAACATCTGCAGCTTTGGTTGTGTTAAGGTCATTGTGCACTTATAGGCGGATCAATAAACCTTCATACCCAACAAATTCTAACATAAGGTTTGTCAATGGTTTTGGGGCCTATTAGATATTGTGAGTGACAGAAAAAGAGTTGATTAAAATCCGACACCCGGAAGTGGATTAAAACTGTGTCACATCGAAGATGGTCGCCTTAGACCCTGAAAATGTTCCTTAATATTTGTGATAAAACAATGAGTTTTGGTTCAAGTCCAAGCAAGGTTTAAGGGTCAACTAACTCATAACTGCAGAAAGAATTGTGACATGATCCCCATGAGTGGGTCAAAACTGGGTCAAATCCAAGATGGCTGCCGCGGCCCTGAAAATAAGGTAAACAGCTTTAACTCATGGGATAGAACAATTTTGTTTGTTCTACTCTATGACTTGAAGGGTAAAGAATTCAATGCTGCAAAAATAATTATGACCCCCATCCCCCACCCCGAAGTGGGTTTAAAACCGAGTCAAGTTCAAGATGGCTGCCGTCGCCGAACCCTGAAAGTAGGGTAAACGGCTGTAACTTCCTTAATATTTGTGATAGAACAATGAGTTTTGGCCCTACTCTATGGTTTGAAGAGTCAATCAACTCATTGCAGTAAAAAGAATTATAACTTTCCCCAACCAGGTCAAATGGCTGCCGCGGACGCTGGCCCGGGATGCATAAATTATGGTAAACGGATGTAACTTCCTTAATATGCAGATATGTGTGATAGAACAATGAGTTATGGTTTTACTCCATAATTCTAAGGATCAAGCAGCTAATTGCTGCAGAAAGAATTGTGACCTAACCCCCGGAAGAGAGTTAAAACTGGGTCAAATACAAAATGGTTAAAACGGTCCGAAACCCTGTAGATAGGATATATGGCTGTAACTTCCTTAATAATTGGGATAGAACAATCAAATACAAATAACTGCAAAATTGATGGTTTCCTACAGCTTCAACATATATTGTTTAAAGTCTTCAAAAATCCTGAATTTTTCTCTTATTTACCAGTTCTGCTTAATCCTTCCTCAATATGTTAATCAAACCTTCTGCTTTTACAGCAATAACATAGACTCAGGTTTTTATATTCAACAGATTAAGATTAATAAGATAAAGACTGTAAAATAGTTCATCTTCCCATTGACCATTATGATATGCTTCCTTTCTATATTCAGAGACTATATTTTGTCATTTAAAAGAACATTTACTCAATAAATAACATTTGTATCAGTGCCATTACATGGTACTGTGGCCTAAGTCACACAATCAGTGAATTGGCTGCAGTTTTGGGCATATATAATGGCCAAAAAAGACCGTTTTTTACATCAAAATAACATTTTTATTGTTGTTAATTACTACTTAACGTGCACGAAATTTTGGTGGAGCTTTTTAGTATAGCATTAAACAAGTTATTCCTCACAGATTGATGTATTTTTTTGTGTTGCCCCAAGAGGTGGACTACGAAACTCCAGATCAGAAGATACTTTTGAGCATTGGCCCACAATATATATGCCATTTGGAACCAAACAGCGGCGGGGCTTGGTGCATATGATTTGGGGGTGGAGGGGGGAGGTGGGGGTGGAAACCGCATTTAACTTTGTTGGAACTAGAGAGGGTACATGTAAAAAAAAAAATCATCAGGCGGCAGGAAGTTTTGATAAAAAAAAAACTATTAAGCTAATTTCCAACCTTTTTCATTTTAAAGTTGTTACTGTATTAGTCCAGAAGAAACATGAATTTGATGAATTAATATGTATTCTGAGACTCTAGACGAAAGAATTTAATAATTTATGCTCATTTCTGTTTCAATCGTACTTCACAATGCTAATTTAAAGTCTGCATCTAATACAATAACATCCATTTTATATCCAGTAATTACAGAATTAAATGATTGATTTAATAAAAGATCAAAAGTGTGACAGTCCTGACAAAAATGAGATTTTACTTTACTACTTAATGAATCTAACCGTTTAATCCCTGTTTTATTGAAATTTGAAACCTTGTTTCATCTATTATAGTAGATCTGCTTTGCATCATGTCGAAACATATTTAGCTTTTTATTTACATGGGTAATGTTGCTTTATGGAGGCTTACAATACACTAACATTCCAGTTTAGATCTAAGTGAATCTTTTATTTCGGGTTTCTCTCAGACTAATTTTAAAGCACTGGTTTTAAGCATTCAAATATGATTGTCAAATAATCTGAAAAACAATAGAAATACAAATAGCGCAGATTATTTTTCAAAATTCAAAAGGCGGCATTTCTTTTTTGCAAACGAATCTATGATTTCATCCACGTCCAATTCCCTTCCTTTTTCTATCATAAGCATCGCCAACCCTGTCAATCTTTGCTAATGCATGGTGCTCCTGCAATATGAGTTCAGCCGTTTCAAGCAGGAAAACGACCTCTCGCACGATGCCGAAGAAGTTGGTATAGACCGATA
Organism: Chiridota heheva; assembly: GCA_020152595.1. Classification (NCBI taxonomy): domain Eukaryota; kingdom Metazoa; phylum Echinodermata; class Holothuroidea; order Apodida; family Chiridotidae; genus Chiridota; species Chiridota heheva. Next base: position 2,578,556 of record JAIGNY010002620.1, on the reverse strand, counting down.
AACTCTTGATAATTTCCAAAAGGAAGACAGAAGCGCTTTCACATTTGCGCTTTGCAAAATTGAAAGTGCTCCCCAAGAAGAGGGGATGAGGATGTCAAGTGTTCATTATTTTGGATCCGTTTTGGAATGGCTGCCTTAAACGAATCGTCATGTCGGTGCTCCAAGCTATTGTACACCTCACTCTCAAGTTCTGTCTTGTCGATTTGGTAAATCTACGCTATTTCGTTCACTGTCATTTTGCGTAACTTTTCGACCCATCAATACGGATTTTGTGTTCCTAAGAATGGTAAAATCATTCTCACGAAATCCGGATTTAATTTCTCTAACCACAAGGTCTAGTGTCCTGTAAAATATTTCTGTTTAGTAAAATGCCATTTCATCAACGTACGTTGGGTTTTGGTCCCCTTTCCTTGTCTTTCCGGTACCTTGCGCTTTCTTGGCACTTTTGGGCCAACCAAGTAATTCTTTACCGCTACCTCAGCCAAAAATAACAAGCCCCATGAGAAAGGGATAATAAAAGAGGAAAAACCCTCAGGCGATCTTTTCAACGTAGGTTTTAATAAAGAAAATGATAAGTTCTGTGCTACCTATCAGAAGACGAAGTATCAGTTTTCACGTTACCAAAAAAACGCACATTTTCTCTCATAGACACCTAAGGTTAAGACTCCTATGAGCTCAATTGTGATTTTGTGGAAAGTCCCTATAATTATTGATCTAACTCTTGCATATGGATTCAAATGATTCCATTTCAAATATTACTTTATCAAATATTATCTTAAAATCATCATATCTGTTGAAGAAATTAAAAGTAGCATACTTACCCTTCCTCAGTAAAGACTTTCTCGGTAAAGAAATGAGCTTTTGTTTCTCTATGATGATCGCCCGGGCAGACGACAACACTTTTATGTACTGAGGGAGCAGTTTTATTTACATAAATTATAGAGACGCATTGAAGAAATGGAGTGTGGTATATTGATGTATAAATGTAATAATAATTAACCTAAATTATGGTATACTGTAAGCGGCTATGCAGCTATCATGGATAGTTGAATGGCCGAAATACTCATAAGAGCATTAATATAATTCAAGCAATGATATGGCGGTGGATAGTTATTTAGCTCAAAATAATAACAACTGTTTTATTTTATAAGGCGGGTCAGATTATTGGGGGGAAAGAGGGGGCGGAGGACACACAATCTATTATCATTAGAGAAGCAAGTAACGGTAATGAAAAATATTGGGGGAAAATCCCCCCCCCATTTTCCTTCCACCGACGCCCCGCTACTGGAACCAAACTTCCTTCTATTAATATGCATCCTTCCTTATCTTCTTATTTGTCCCAATTTGAGAAGAAATAGCGTTTGCTTGATGAACAGACCTCTAAACTGGTACCTCCATGAATAGACATCCTGATATCAAGGTTTGCAACTTGCAAGTGTTAATTGCTAATAGTCGAAACAAGCCTGCCACTTTGTCAGAAAGATCTGTAATAAAGCTTGCAGATTGCCAAAACAACCCTATTTTGTCACACCTATTACCAAACACTACTTACTTTTTTTGTCAAATTATTTTGATTTCGATGAATACTGCAACTTCTCTCTGACTGTCTGATACTTAAGTAAACCATAGTCAATAAGGTAGTAATTGCTACAAATCACAGGGATCATTTATACCCTGACCGATGTATAAAGCGCCCCTGCTCTAATGAGCGCCCACCCTACAGCCCTACACTAATAACATGATTTATTTGATTCATGTCCTTTACATTTTATTGAAATGTTCATGAAGTTTTAATTACTTTAAAGACTTAATATAGTTTTTGTTACATTATTGGCTTATTTCGCGTATGACGCCCATGATGTTTTATTGGTGGTGGTTGTGGAGCTAGTATAGAACCATTTCACACAATGCAGTTCTAATAGTAGACTGTACAACTCCAAAGTATGGGCTCTTATTGTTAAGAAACTTCGGGCTTAAACAGTGGTGCAATTCTATTTTCGTAAGCGCCCGGGCGCTACGTTAAATAAAGTATATGTATTAAAGCCAATATGTAGTTCATATTTACCTATTACACGTTTTCTATACTCTCTGCCTATTTCAGCATTAAGTCCGCCTCGCTTTGAAAGTTGGATTGTAAAGTTTCACACAGCAGCTCACATTTTGTACATAACTTATTAGAATGTGTGGGTGTGTGGGTGGTTGCGCATGTGTGTGTGGGTGGGTGGGTGCCCGTGTGTAGGTGGGTGGGTGCGCGTGTGTGTGTAGGTGTTCGCGTGTTTAAAGGAATAGTTTATTGGTCAAGCAAGTCTATCTTTTATGAAAGAGGTATGATATACCACCTGAAGAAAGTTCGAGGGAAATTAATTGAAATAGTGAAAAAATTAAATAAGTTTTCTTTAAAATAATTTAACAAGTGTTAAAAATGTGAGGATGAAGACTTACTAAAACTACACCAACCATTTCTTCACTGATAAGACGCTTTTTTCACCAATTTGTTTATTTGAAGTCCTCTTTCATATAAGATGGACATGCTTGACCACTGAACCAATCCTTTGCTTTAAGTGAAGCGTTGAGTCATGTTAGAATGGTGGCGTTTTGATTTGCTTATATTACTGACTTATAGTGAATGTGAATTTGGTCGCGTTTTTGGATGTTGCCGTATAAGTGGCATGCATCCATCATGAACAACAGACATGTAACACGGCTTATAAGAAAAGTGAAAGTTTTGTTTATTATTTAAAAGGCAGATAAGCACAAAAAGAAATATCTCGATTTATTTGAATGAGTAAAATTTTTAATGGTGACAGCAGTTTCAACCCACTTCAAAAATTTCATAGTAATTTTTAACATTTATAAACATCTATTTAATTTTCAATAAAAGGTTCTGTATTCCATTGATGAAAACTATAGGCCCACTATGCTGTTAATGCTACCTTCTAAGTGTTCTTATCCAAAAGCACATTCCTAGTAAAGATTCGGACTCCAGGCTGCTTTAAGTTAGGGTTTGTAAAGATGAATTAAGTCAGGTTTTTTAATCCCAAGAAATAAGATTTAAATCTTTCTTCTTACTTTGAGGGTTTTCTTCAAAGAATTGAATGACGTCTGCATAGACCTGTTTTGACTGAGTGTGAATAATATTCTAGTTAAGTTGCTTTGGCTTACAAAAGGGAGGGGAGAGTGGTCTTCCATACTCTGTTTTCATTGAAAGATATTTTGAAAGGAAACGATTTAAGTGAAAGCTTTTTGTAATTCTTTGTTATGTATGTGAATGTCAATGAAGAAAACTAAAGCAAATCTCAAGTAGCTACTTGTCATGCAACATTCTCAAGTCCTTGAATTAGCAATACCTTCAATTAAGTACAAAGTTTCTTACAGTAGTTTGTATAAAATATAACAAAAAGCAGTTTTAGGCTTCCCTCTCCTCCAGTTCCCAGTCATTTAATTGTTAGCCTGCTTTGTACCGATTATAGGATCAAAAACTTACTACTGAAATGTCATTTTTTTGCAATTCTTATTACACTTACATATATTCAAGTTTTCTTCTTTTGTTTTTGTTCAGGAGCTGTGCCAAAATCCATCTATGTTTGTCGGTGAAGCCAGCAGGTTTGACATCGCACAAGGAGAACTTGGTAATTCACCCCATTATTCAATTTCTATTACTGGTGGAAGGAATTCAAGTGGGCATAACATCCAGAGAGGATACTTTTTTATTTAAGATTCCTAATGAGAATCTGAAACAGGAAAAACAGTAAAGTGCTAAATGCCTGCAAGGGTGGTTTTTCACCATAAACAATTTGTTCTGTAAGAATGGGATTGTTAGGATATTCCTGTTTTCTCCATCCTTTACTCTTGGGTAAGGGGCAGTGGCTCCCCTTGTCCCTGTCCCGTGGTTCTGCCATGCGGGCCATGTTAATAATATGATAATAAATGCTATCATAAACTCGGACTAGAAAAACGAGACAAAGGAGAAATTTACTATGAACCCCACCCAAGAAACATGAAGCCATGTTTTCTGTGGGGATGATGGGGTCATTTTGTTTCTTATATAAGCAACAACTTGCAAACTGAACCTCGAAAAGTGATCACTAAGACCATAGTTGTGCCACTACTTCATACAATATTATAGTGCATACAGAATCAGAGCAAAGTTTCTGTAGAAACGCCTGAAATCAGACTAGTTGTGATGTCACAGCCTCAGATTCCTCAAAGTCTTCATGTATTTTAAAGAAAGTTTATTTAATTTTTTTACTATTTAAATTATTTATCATCAAACTTTTTTCAGGTGGTATATTATAAATACCCTTCATAGATTCAGTTTTACTACTTTTTTTGTGGACATATCCCATTTTTTTTTTTTTAAGCCACAGAATCGCAGGACAAAATATGATAGAATACATAAAAACTTTGAGGAATCTGAGTCTATGACATCACAACTAGTCTGATTTCAGTCGTTTCTTTACAAAACTTTAAACTTAGATATCTCCTTAACGGAATAAGATTTTGAATGCTTTCTTCACCATTTTGTTTCTTTTGAAGTCCTCTTTCATGTAGGATAGACTTGCTTGACCACTGAACTAGTCCTTTAACACTGTGGAGGTTATGACTTATTCTCTGAGTGTGTGTTTAAACAATACATGTATATAAGATGATTAAATGCAGGTTCAACACCTCGAGGCCCCTGAGTATAGGTGGTACTTAGATAAGCGAAATTATACAAATTAGTAAGGTAATATCATTGAATAACCAAAGAAGGAAAGTATTTCCTTTATCCACAAAAATTAGACCTTCGAATAGTTTTGAAAGCCAGTCTGTAGTCTCATCCCTTTCTCCTGGCTCGTCAGTGGCTGTAAATGGTCAAAAAGTCTGAAATTTTTATATTTCAATAAACCAGCTAAAACGACCCCTTTTAATGGAGGTTAAATTAGAAAACCAAGCAGAGTCGATTTCAAAGCACTGTAGAATGTGAATTATTTGAATTTCTATCTCACCTACTTATAGTGTTTTCACCGTCACGCCACGCCCTCTGACTGGCTGAGAGCTGCTTTTACCATTTTTTTCTTTTTCAGATTGTTATCTCTTTTATAGGCAATGATCTATAGGTGATGTCGAAAAACTCCTTTTAGAGTGCGGTGATTTTCAATTAATCCCAAATTGTCCGTCAAAGCCGATTTACGATCTCTCGTGCAAATATAAAACAAATCAACACAAGTCAGATAAAATTAACAGTCACTACACCAAAGTCTACACAGTGTAGTTTAACCTACCTGTCCTGTTCAGGGCCCAAGACATCTGCCTGTAAATATGTCCTGTTCACACTAACTAAATCAGTATTTAACTCCACACAAAGGAACTAAATTTGTATCTAAATACCTACTTAACTTGATTCCTCAAGAAAAGAAAACAAAACTTACAATTATGCCAGAAAATATATCCACAGCCTGTTTCACTTCTGTGTTAGAATTCAAAACAGCTCTCTGTTTTGGTTTTTCAGCCAATCAGAGATGCCCATATACCAAGTGGTTCCTTCTGTGGGTTCAAATTACAAGCCATATGCATGGATTATACCACACAACATAGAAGCTTTTTACAAATAATTCCTGCTTATTGAGCAAATAGTTGTTGTATCTGGAAAGCTAGTGTTTCCTTCAATAACTGATTTAGCTATCTAATAGAAAATGTATGTTTTCTTGGCAGATGAAAAGATAATTCACCACGGGGGTACCAATAGTCAGAATATTGTGAGAAGTGGTACCTGCTAAATTTACAAATCAATCAGAAAGTAAAATGGGAGACTTGAGCTTGTGTGTATTGAGGAAGGGGTAGTGCCAGGCCAGTGGGCGGTGGGGAGGGGGGGTAATGGAGATGTAAAGGATATAAAGTGTAGTGAAAAATAATGAATACCTAAGTGATCATTTTTATGTTTGTACATATTGATTTGTTCATATCAATTTTTTGCAAATACCAGGCACCGGATTGTTTATACAGTGCAGCAATATATACCTTTGATCACTTTAAAAATCACTGAATTTGAAAATAGCCTAAAATTATATCACATCTCTGAATTCCTTGGTGAATACAATGCCTTGATCATGCACGTAAATATATTCTAAGTCCCAAAATCAGTTTAGATTAATGATTAAGTCTTGTATGTACCCACCATACAAATGCCTTTGAACAGAAAAAGAGGAAACAAAGTCCATTTTTTTTATTTGCTTGATTATCTGTTTCTAAATGGCATAATATTATCAGAAATTGAAATCTGACAATAATCCTATGAAAATCCGATACAAATCTGTTAAACATAGTTCTACAAGGGATAATTAAAATGGGAGAAAAATCTTTTTTTTTTTTGAATTTTTATGAAGTTTATTAAGAAACATAAGAATGATAGATGAACCATTCAAAGTATAAATTTCTATCTCAAATCATTCTTTGGCACAAAAAATGAAAATTTTCTTGTATTATTTCAACCCGTAATCTAAAACAATAATTTAGACTTGTTATGCTTATTTTGACATAATTGTACAAGCTTGTCGTATGAGTTCATAGTATTGAGGAGTTTTTAATATTGACAAGCTTGTCATTTGGGCGAGCTCGTTATTTCTGCTCCAACTTGTCTTAACGTTTACGACTTCGCACTGACACTGATGAGCTCGTCTTGATTGTTGTTAACTCCTCACTTCACTAGACGAGCTCCATAGAAGCGCTTGTTCTGACATTGATGGTCGTCAGCAATTTTCAGTTGATGTTAGCTCGCTTATACAATTACGAGGTCCTAGTTTCAAATCTCATGTTGACTCTTCAACAGAATTTGCCTGTGCGAGCTCAATGCAAGGTACAACAAGCTTGTCATATGACAAAACAAGCTCATCAATTTAAAACAAACTCATCTCAATATAAAACGAGCTCGTCATAAAATCAAACGGAGCTCGTCAATATAAAACGAGCTCGTCTCGATATAAAGCGAGGTCGTCATAGACAAAACGACTTATTCACTTACTTATCCTCTTCATTCCCTGTGGAACATAAGGCCGCAACCATCTGGTTTGGTCCTGGGAAGCATTCTGTGCTTCTCCACAAGAAAGATCCATCTCCTTCAATTTCCCAACAACAAATCTCCGCCAGGTGTTTTGTTTTTGTTTTTTTGACTTCCTCTTTTTCTCTTGAAGTCTACCTTCGAGTCAGGGTTACTTTGGGGTATGCGATTTTGTTGAATTCTCAGTACACTGGTACATGCCCGAGCTATATAAGTCTGCGCTTTCTGACCTCCAGTACGGTCTACCAACTGTGGTGTAGCGGTTATCATACATGTCTACAGACCACGAGGCCCTGGGTTCAAGCCTGGGTTGGGTAGACACGCCAGTGCACCACAACTGGGTTATCAAAGGCCATGGACATTGACTTGGTTGTCGATGTTATGTCTGTCCGTACGTCGTACCTGTGTTCTCGTCCGGGTCGTATTAAGCGTTTCGTGATAGCATTGTTACTATCATAACCGAATACGCAGGCGACGACCCCGTCATTGTAATTGTGTGTTTAAATCTAAATCAATCACCTCCAGTACAATGCTGTGGCTGCCTATTTTCTGGTACAGGTCATTGTTAGATATTTTGTTGGGCCAAAGGACGTCACAGATTCTTCTGAGGCACCCATTGTGAACGGATTCTATATGGCTCATATTTCCCTTGGTGACTCCAGTATTCTGAAAGCTTATCCTAAGCAGGTGTTCAATTTCAAAACATACATAATAGTCATTTAAAACTAAAATGATTAGTTCAGTGGTCAAGCAAGTCCATCTTATATGAAAGAGGACTTAAAAAGAAACAAAATAGTGAAGAAAGCGTTCAAAAATCTTATTCCGTTAAGGAGTTATTCAAGTTTAAATCTTTGTCTAATCTGTGTTGAAATGACTGATGTAGTAAGTCTACTATGGAAAGTTGGTGTCTTCATCCTCACATTCTTGACAATTATTAATGTATTTAAAAAAAAGTATATCTAATTTTTTTACTATTCAAATTAAATTTCCTTAATCTTTCTTCAGGTTGGTGTATTATAAATAACTATCCTAGATTCAGTTTTACTTTAATTTTGACAAATTTATAAGCCACAAAATCGCAGGACAAAATATGATAGAATATGATAAAGACTTGAGGAATCTGAGGCTATGACATCACAACTATTCTGAATTCAGTCGTTTCTTCACAAATAATACCAAACTCTAAATTTAGATATCTCTGGGATAACAATTTTGACTGCTTTCTTCACTATTTTCTTTCTTTTGAGGTCCACTTGATCCCTGAACTAATCATGTATTTTGTGTTTTTGTTTGGTATAGATATGTTATTGTGGTGAAAATGGTAATCAAAGAGACGGAGGGATATTAACAGTGAATTGCTAATAGTCATGATGATGGGTACGTGTTGGGTGATGAAAAGTGAACTGATGATGAGTGTGATAAACAAAATGGCATAAGCAGGGAAGGTGGATTGGATTCGGATATTCTGATGCTGTGTTTGACACTCTTGGCTCTCTTTGTGGCAGATAACAAATAAATGCCAACAAAGGCTCAAAGCTTGTTTTTGCGCCGTTGTGGATAACATGTATCAAATCTACAGGAAAATACCCTAGCTTTGTAGTAATTCTCACAATAGTCCTTTTTCGTTTCAGGCGACTGCTGGTTTTTAGCTGCTCTAGCTGCCCTCTCCCTAGATGAGCATCTTCTGTTCAGGGTCGTCCCACCAGAGCAGAGCTTTGAGAAGGGTTATGCAGGTATCTTCAAGTTCAACTTCTGGCAGTATGGAGAGTGGAAGGAAATCGTAATTGATGATCGGCTACCAACGTACAATGGCCATCTGGTCTTTGTACATTCCACGGAGAAGAATGAGTTCTGGAGTGCTCTTTTGGAGAAAGCTTATGCAAAGTAGGTATTGTGGTAGTCTTTTAAAATATACATAATGGTAATTTTAAACTTCAATTGTGCTTTTGTTTGGCATATATATCTTATCATGGTAACAATGGTAAACACAAAGACGGAGTGATAGTGATATTGGTGAATGTTGATTTTGATAATAGTCATGATGATGGGTACGTGTACCATAATGAAAAGTGTACTAATGATGAGTGTGATAGATAAAATGGTATAAACAGGAAAGATGATTATTTACCTTGGCTTGTTGAAGAAGAATAAGATCTTTTATCCTTTTTACATAAACGTTTTTGGTGTCCCATCTTTAACTCCGCCTGCCGAGCGCGTTTTCAAAAAAGTGCTGGTAAAGTAAGGGTTAATAAACCCGCAACAAGTGTGCCAACTCAAAAATATATGCAGCATGATCCCGGTGGGCAGCTCAGTACTGCACACACTTTCTGATAATTCTCTTATATAATAAATATTTGCATGAATTTTCATTTGCATTTAGGCTATATGATAGAGGACAATAGAATGAATTATTACATTTCAAAGAATTTACCAATGTGTTGCAAAGGGCATAAAGGGACTGGTGCAGTACACATTTTGATGCCATATTTTCACTTTCAAGACAATTGTTATGTATTTCTACGAAAATTGATATTAGTTGCATAAGCAGACGGACAAAACATGTTTTTGTGAACTGCATGTTAAACCCCCATCTCAATAATTCAACAAATTATGTTTCCTATAATTTAGATTATAATTAAGAAAGAGGAATATTTGAAATACGATAACAGAATAAAATAGAAAAAGGTTTTGTAAGCACTTTTTTTCTTAAATCTTTCTCTTTAATATAAATCCAAATAAAAAGTCACGGGAATATTAAAAGGTGTTGCTTATAAAGAACTGACCAAATTTGTGTATTCACTTTTCATTTTACCAGTCATCTAAATGTTTAAATCTAAACAAGATATAAACTTTAAAAATCAGCTTGAGAAATTGTATAACAATTATGTGATTTGCCTGAATGATTTTTAGTCAAATTTTGAAGAATAATGAGTACAATTTCAGACTAAGTAGTTTTCCATAGATTGAAGTCTCATAATTGGATGATGTTAAATTTTCAAGTCTTGAGAAACTATGCCTGAAGGTTGGAAAGAAAATATTATCAATAATAATAATAGCGATGATAATAATAATAATAGTAACAACAATAATAATAATAATAATAATAATAATAATAATAATAATAATAATAATAATAATAATAATAATAATAATAATAATAATAATAATAATAATAATGATGATGATAATAATAATAATAATAATAATAATAATAATAATAATAATAATAATAATAATAATAATAATAATAATAATAATAATAATAATAATAATAATAATAATAATAATAATAATAATAATAATAATAATAATAATAATAATAATGATACTAATGATGATGATGATGATGATGATGATGATGATGATGATGATGATGATGATGATGCTGATGCTGATGCTGATGCTGATGCTGATGATGCTGCTGCTGCTGCTGCTGCTGATGATGATGATGATGATGATGATGATGATGATGATGATGCTGATGCTGATGCTGATGCTGATGCTGATGATGATGATGATGCTGATGCTGATGATGATAACTATATAATAACTATATAATAACTATATAATAATGTTATAAAATAATCAAACTAAAAATAACAGGGTTTGAACGGTGAAGGTTATACTATTTGGGGTCATTTTTCAATGAAAAGACCGAATATGGTATCGAATTTAGTGTCCAATGTCTAGAACTATTGATTTTTGAGGGTTCAGAATTCATGATACATGAAATTGAAAATGAGAAAAATAGAAATTCATGGCTTGGTGCATTAAACATAATCACCTTTTTCACTGGAATATATAATTTAGTTGATCCGTTACCGTTAAAATAAACTTTTCGATACATTTTATGTCAAATTCTTTAAATTTGAGGTGATGCAAGTTAAGGGGAAAAAATAAATGATGAGAAGATTATAAAAAATTCCTTAGATGTGCGTTTAAATGCCGAAGAAATTAATCAGTTATCTGTTCATACTATATTCGGCTGTTTATTCTATTGATTTATTTTATTGCAATTTTAATGTTCTTTTGCGATATGCCTACACTCACTCAGTGGCGTAGCCATAATTTCCATGTTTGTGGGGCAAGTAGCAGAAATGAACCGTCAGGATACGGGTCCCCTCTGCCCACCCTTTGGCTACGCCACTGCGTACACTTATGCCTACTTCTAAAAGAGATAGAGCCGCTGACGATGACAGGGTAATACAGAAAACTCAACGAAACAAAATGTTTGCACCCGCTGTGTGCTGAACTAAATATATGCTAAAATTATGCATACTTACAAGACATTCTGGCGTCAAGAAAAATTTGAATAAATGACAAATTTTGTAAGAATTCTAGTGTTAAGGATGTCGTTCTATATCATTATTCTAAAATCATTTCTTGAGGATTACTTATATCAATAAGGCCAGTCGAACATTCATGTTATTTTTGCAAGATGTTTCCAGATGATTCATATGCATTATGCATGAAAGCTGCAACAGAAGTAAAATGATGAGTGCTACAGTAAAAAGTAATTCATGGTAATGATTTGTGGCTGTTTTCACAAAGGTAATATAGGATCACTTTTTTCCAACTTTTTAATCGTCACAATGGCACCGTTGTTAACAGACGGAATGTTCACGATTGACACTCATTTGAAAACGATTGGCTCTCATTTGGCCATGAGGGACTCTCATTCAGCCATGGTGGACTCTTATTCAGCCATGATGGACTCTTATTCAGCCATGATGGACTCTTATTCAGCCATGATGGACTCTTATTCAGCCATGATGGACTCTTATTCAGCCATGATGGACTCTTATTCAGCCATGATGGACTCTTATTCGGCCACGAGTGATCCTCATTAAGGCATCGTCATTCAGTCACGATCAAATATCATTCGTCCTCAATCATGTCAATCGAATATCATTCGGCCATAATCGAATATCATTCGGCCACAATCGACTAACATTCGGCCATAATCGAATATCATTCGGCCGAAATCGAATATAATTCAGCCACGATCGAATATCATTCGGCACAATCGACTCTCATCTGGTTAAGATCGACTACTCTCATTCTGCCACGTATGAATGTCAGAGGATGGAAGCCAGTCAACTCTGCACAAAACCAACTCGGCACATACCAAGATGGTCATGGTCGACTCGGCACAGCTTTAAATATACCAACTCGGTACTGTGCCGAGCTGGTAGCATACCAACTCAGCAGAGTTTATTGTCAGACAGTTTATTGTCAGAGAGTTTAGAAAAGGGTGTGACTGTGGATAGTTTTCAGGATTGTTTTTTTCAGTAATAATCTTTATTCTCGGTGTTTTTGAGTAGACTTACATATAGAGTCCTACTTATTTTTTTTAAGTAGGCCTAATTGTATTTTTCTTTTATGAGTGTCCAGTTTGTTTAATTTTTCATTTTTCATTGATTTAATGGTAGTATATATTTTACTTTATTGATTGCATTATATATTTTTCAAGTTTGGAAGCAAAGCTGTGACTGAAAGTCACTCATGTTTAGTTTTGAGCAGAGTAGACTGACATTCTCGGAGAATGACTAGTTATTGAGGTTCAAGTAACATTTGTCTTCACTTTCCTGCCAATCTTAACGATTTTACTTCCTGTGTTGATAAACCTTTAAGCAGTGATTGTGTGTACTGATATGACCAAAAATGTTAGCAAAATAAAAGCATTGCAATATCGTTTATGGTATTTGTCCACATGTTTTGAGTCCTGACTTACAACTTCAAATCACTCTTAAGACAGCTTGGGGAGGAGAAGGGTTTGGGAATTAATGAGGATTGGTTTATACTCTACTAAAAGACAGACAGAAGATCAAAAGTACTCTAGATGCAAAGTACTGTCAGGAGAAGGGGGAATTTGCAGCATGGATAAGATTGTACTAATGCAATAGCAATCTGCATCCGGGTCTTTAATTATTACCAGGAAAGCCACATCCACTCATTTATGGGCTTCTGTGGCCAAGGGTAAGGAAGCCTTCTGGCCCATATTATACCCTTTAAGATCCTTGTTGGCGCTGTAAGAGTCGTATTTAATTTTAAACTGCAAGAGAGATCTTGCGTCCACAAGATAATTAGGTAGAGCATTTCAGTTATGAATTGAGCGCCTTTTGATATATTCCCTCAAATTGGATTCCATATTTTTCATCATATCAATAGGTTGCATGGATCATATGAAGCTCTAAAGGGAGGTAACACCACTGAGGCTATGGAAGATTTCACCGGTGGTTTCTCAGAATGTTTCGACCTGAAAAACAAAGCTCCACCTAACCTTTTCCGCATTATGTTTAAAGCTTACGAAAGGGACTCCCAGCTAGGCTGCTCCATCAATGCTGCAACAGGGGAAATTGAGGCCAAAAGAGACAATGGTCTGATTGTGGGACATGCGTACACCATAACTGATGTCAAAAAGGTGGGATATTAATGCTCTTTTTGGATGTATATCTAATATATCAGAGCATGTTCAGTAAATTCACTCCAATCAAATCTTATTTTAGGCATTACTTTTTTCCACGGATTCTTCCTAACAAATTCAAGTTAGATTTTGTGGTAACTCTTTATAATTTACACGCAATTGATGAACATTAATTATTATTTATACCTAAACATTTTTGACAAAAATTCCTGCAACTCTATATAAAAAAAAACCATGTCTCTGGAATTGAATAAAATCCTCTGTAGCAAACTAACCATTGACGTTGACGTGTCACTAAGCAACATGAACCTGACCATGGTCACACACTGACTAAAGGAATTGCCAAAATTCAAAACAGGGTATTCTTTCAAAGGTCATCCACTCATTTTGAAGATAATATATTTGTTAATGAAGCAAGAATTTCTCCCAGTTCTCTTACCTTTCATTGTTTTGGACGGAAGAATTATATCCATCTAATCATCTTCACGGGAGACATTAATCTTTTTCTGAATTTCAGCTATAATTTATCCCGGATATTGATTTTAACTGTTTCTTGTCTTTGTAAGATAGTCAATTTGCAATAGAGTATAAACTGAACTAGACTGTTCTCATAACTTCCATTTGATTGAATAGATAAAGTTCTGCAGTTGAACTTGTTATCTGATGCAAGGTGCTCTCTCTCTCTCTCTCTCTCTCTCTCTATATATATCTATATATATATATATATATATATATATATGTATATATATATATATATATATATATATATATATATATATATATATATATATATATATATATATATATATATATATATATATATATATATATATGTGTATAAACATATATATATATATATATATATATATATATATATATATATATATATATGTGTGTATACATATATATATATATATATATATATATATATATATATATATATATATATATATATATATATATATATATATATATATATATATATATATATATATATATATATATATATATATATATATATATATATATATATATATATATATATATATATATATATATATATATATATATATATATATATATATATATATATATATTATATGTGTGTGTGTGTTGAACTAATATTAGTTGGTTAATTTCGATCAATTCATTCTTTGATTTATTGATTGGTTGGTTGGTTGTTTGATTAATTAAATTCGTTTTTGTAGGTTGAAGTTCCCACCAGCTCTGGAAGAAGAGTTGTACGACTTGTTAGACTGAGGAACCCATGGGGCCAAGTGGAATGGAATGGCGCATGGAGTGATGAGTAATAAATTGTTTTATTTCAAAGTTTGAGGGGAAAAAAATCAAAAGTTATGTACGAATTGATATGGACACTATATCAGGTGAAGGGTGAAAGGTGTGGTTATTTTCAAAAGCAAGAAGCAATGGATTGTAATCTTAAAATTATTCAGAAAAGTCTTATGGATAGCCTGGCTTTTAATAGCCAATCAACATTTTTGTGCTCAACAATTTCGTTGTTTTAAATAAAAATTTATTTAATAATACACTGAAATTAAAAAACATTCAATATGATTATTCATCACTAGCAGTCAGGGGAGCAACTTGCCCCCTTTGTGATATCTTGTAAGTAAAATGTAATTAGCGGGATATACCAGAATGCCATATGTTTTGCATATTCGGGCAATAAGTTGTACAACATTGCCCAAATTTAGTGTTTGCCTTTTTAAATATCATTCCAATTTGTTTTTGAAAGTAAATTATTGATTTTTTTAATTTAAATTGATACCGTTAACATCAGTTTATTTCAATGTGCCGAGTAGCATATCGGATCCCTTAAATGTACATGTTAATAAACGTTAGGTAGAGGTTAGCAGAGCCGTAAGAAGCGGGGATAATGTTACTTTCCGGTTACAAGCTTTCTACGCGGTTAGGAGGTAAAATTAAGAAATTGTCAGCACCAAATTGAAGTTTTGGCCAATATTTCCCAAAACTTAATTTACCAGTGCAACAATTTCGCTTGTAACCGGAATTTCATAACCCTACCCCTAAGGTTAACTTTCCTAAGCCCCTGTTGGACTAGGCTATGCGTGCAACCACAATTGCACCTGTATTCTGTTCATATTGTTTTTCCCCCTCCTAGCACCGACAGCTGATCAGTATTGTAGGAATTTTGTTTGTGTTTGCATAAATGAGCATTTAGAACTGCCTTACCATTAAGTTAAGTCAATGCAAAGATGAAAGATGCAATCTGCTTCTTTGAGTTTTTTTTTTTGTTTTTTTATTCTAAGTGAAATTCATTATTTTAGTTACATTCTTTTCTCATTCTAGTTGGCCAGGGTGGACACGAATTCCTGCGGATGAGCAATCGAGACTAGGTCTGGTCAAGAGTGATGATGGAGAGTTCTGGTATGTGGTAGCCCTTTTGCCATTGCTTATACACTTTAAATTTCAGTGGTCGGAGCAGTACGGGTTTTTTTAGGGGGGAGGGATTTCATCATTTTTTGTAACTCATTGTAATCATGCTATTTTCTTTATTTTTAAATATACGAAATCAGACCCATTCATTTGGAAGCATTTGTTTGTATTGAGACCTGTAAAATCTTTTAAATAGATCTTTTGATGGATTTTCAACATCAGTAACACATATCTATCATGCATTATGCATTCCAGCAAGTCCTTCTGGTATCTGAAACCTTTTATATACACATGTTGCTCTACATTGCAAAATATGGTTTTATTAGGGGTACTCACACCTTCAGATATTCAACATTTGTCTGTTTATGTTAATTTGCTCAAATCATATTTTTCGTCAGCTTTTTGATAAGAGACATGACATATCACATCATTTTCATGCTATGTGGTAACAAATTTTATCCAAGATTTTTTAATTTGTCATGTCCTGATTCATTTTCGTTGGCTACCCTCCAATATATCAGTTTTATTTAATATTGAAATGATTACATACCATTGAAATGATTACATACCTTAATAAAAAATTGGCAATGAAAATACCCTTCATTTTTGTCATGAAGGATGGGCTTTGAAGATTGGAAACGAGAGTTTGATCGTTTGGACATCTGTAACCTTTCTGCCGAAAGTATCCGTGGCACAAGGGGAAACAAGAAGTGGATCGAGACCGTAAAAGAGGGCCGTTGGCAGAGGGGTGCTAGTGCAGGAGGTTGCCGAAACTATCCTGGTAAGATGACATTTACAGCTTGCGTGATGGGGCAGCAGACATTGAAGGTCTGTGAATGATTAGAGGCAATAATAGCTACACGGCTTTATATTCTATTACAAACTGTGAAAAAGCCAAATCAACTGAAAATGAGCAATTATGTAGTTTTTGAATTGGTATCCTTACTGTGCAAATCTAAATCTCTTTTGAGATGCACAACTGTGCTGACTCTTTATTTCCACAGATACTTTTTGGATCAACCCTCAGTTCCAGCTGGGCATCGAAGAAGAGGATGACCAAGAGGATGACGATCCAGAAGATGAAGATCCCAGCATCCCCAAGACCGGTGGCACCTTCATGGTTGCCCTTATGCAGAAGAACAGGCGCAAGCAAAGAAAAATGGGCGTTGACAATCTCACCATCGGATTTGCAATTTATGAAGTAATTGGGTTTTTTTATAGCTGTTTAATTTATAGATGTACAGTGACTCCATTCTGTTGCACCCCTCTCCCCTCCCCCATATTTTACAAGGAAACAATGCAGGACTCATGGTAGGATTATTTAAGGGAATAACGAAATACTTAGTACAAGGACGTCAGTTACTGAAAGATATACCTAGCATCATTTTGGTAAATTCCAGTGTGTTCAATCTGATGTATAATTTGTAGAAATGTTGATAGAGTTTGTTTAAGTAGTGCCTGTAATGTCAACAAAAAATTGTTTGAACTGTTTATTTTGTGAAAAAAGATGCAACTAGAATGTCATTGGAGTAGGTATTTTGGTGTATAATTGCTTAATTGCTTTGTTGGCTGAAAGAAGTCTATATATTAGAACGAGCTTAAGGTACATCCAGAGGCATTATGGATGGCATCCATTTTCTCCTTTAACTTGAAATGTTTGACCTGTCAATTTCAGAAAGAAACGATCTACAATTTATATCTGGGCCAGATTTGCAAATAAAAAATAAATAAATAAAGGGTATCCACTCTCCCGATCGGGAGATCTCCTGATTGAGAGATCTAGACATGGGCAGTTACCAAAACCTAAACTGTTACTGATAACTTCAGCCGTTAAATCTTCTGTTGCTTCTTAAATTCTGTTATTTTAAAATGTTGTTTTGCTTGAATAAAATTGCAGCCTTAAAAATGTTATCTAAATAAATGATTCTGGAACTTCACATTCTTTCTTGTATAATTTGAGCTTTTGAAGATCAACTAAAATGTTAAAATCTGCTCCTCAGATCCTATTGAAATTAATTTTCAAAGATTTGTTTGAATCGCGGTAAAAGTCAAACTGGCACTGGTGAAAAGGGAGAAAATAATTTCATCGTTCTGCACCAATAAAATTTTGCCATGTAATTTTCCCACATTTGGCTTCACCCTGTTTTACCGTTAAGTATTTTTGTAGAGAGATTTGGATTTGGAAAGATGCATTGTGGTTATAATGACCGAAAATCTCTTGAAGCGGTCTGGTGTTTATTAATGAATTTAAGATATCTGATAAACTCTATGGTAAATGACATTGTTTCTCAGTACAAGGGAGAAGGAGATAATCTACAGAAGGAATACTTCTTACAAAACGCTTCGAAAGCACGCTCCCATTCCTTCATCAACACTCGAGAGATCAGCGGTCGCTACAAGCTGCCTCTGGGTTATTATTGTGTGGTGCCCTCGACCTTTGAACCCAATTCTGAGGGAGACTTCATCTTGCGTATTTACAGTCTCAAACAAACCTCTACCAAGTAAGTGAATTCAGGTCAACGTTTGCCTAAATTTTCCCATTTTCAGCTTTAGCTTCACATAATTTGTTATTAAATTGTGGTTTTTAAAGATTTTGTTACAATAAACCATATTGAGCATTTTGCTGTAGTAAGACAGGTTTTTTTCTATCGTGATGTGTACCCTTAAGGTCCATGCTGCTATCACTTGTTCAGGAGACTTTGTATCCTCTCCTAATTTGAATATTAGCTATAATTAAGCTGATGTGATTGTGACGGATTGCTTTACCTATACCGATAGGTGAAAAGCAAACCCAAAAAGGCATATCCATAATAACATAGAAGGTGTCATTTTCAGCATAAAATTAACAGGAAACAAAAATAGAAACATCATAGGAATTCTCTGTACATGGAGGAATCACTCAAAAATCCACATAAATTGCAGACTTAAAATGATTAACTCAAGAAAGATTTATATCTTATTTTGATGGATTATTCTTGATATTTTGTGTTTATTGTTAGTTAAAGGGTCCTCTTAACCAACTTTTTCAAATGGGTTGTTACTTGTTAATGTGCACACTTAAGTATACATGTGCGCACAGTTAAGGGTTGAGGTTCCGAAATTGTTTACATGCTTAGGTGTTCTTTCTGAGTTCTGATCAAGTATTTGATCACAGTAACCCTGCTTCTACATATATAGTATTCTTTTCGGCAAGCACCTCGTCTTTTGTTCCATTGCATATGTCCACAGAGACTTAAGTGTTCTTGCTATTTAGCATTTGCTGATAACAATTCTTCAGGGAAGGAACAAGACTCAAATTCTGTTGCAAATTGTGCAATATATATATATATATATATATATATATATATATATATATATATATATATATATATATATATATATATATATATATATATATATATATATATATATATATATATATATATATATATATATATATATATATATATATATATATATATATATATATATATATATATATATATATATATATATATATATATATATATATATATATATATATATATATATATATATATATATATATATATATATATATATATATATATATATATATATATGTATATATATATATATATATATATATATATATATATATATATATATATATATATATATATATATATATATATATATATATATATATATATATATATACATATATATATATATATATATATATATATATATATATATATATATATATATATATATATATATATATATATATGTATATGTATATATATGTATATATATACTAGTATCTTATGAATCCTCTTTAAGAAAGAAACAGATGTAGCAAGAAATAATTTTCAAGAAGAAAACTATGTAAGCTCTGTCCTTCTTTTCCAGAGAAATTGATGAGGACACTGGGGTGGTTGCCATTCCGAAGCAGGTACAGTTTTTTTCTTGTATCAAAGAATTTACAAGTTTGAAGTACAAAAAGCAACTATGGAAGAAAATCACTTTGTAATGCAATTAGGTTTTTTTACATTTCATAAATATCTGACCTACTAGAAATTCTTATCGTTGTTGATTATGGTTTCTAGAAATGTTGTGTATAAGATATTTTAAGATATATTATATTAAGTCCAAGTATGATGTTTTGAAATGTATGTAATGTTCATTTGTTATAAGGAACGCTATACAGAAATGATTATAGCATGCTCTTATATGACAAAAAGATTACAGATACAAAGTCTGCTCAATTTGCCTGTGGAAAAAAATACACAAATCCATGATACCTTTAAGAAGGCAAAGTGAGACGAAATGCAAGATTTGGAAAACAGATTTTGAAATTTGAGCAATTGGGTCTAATATACTAAGATAATTATTAAGATTTGTTTGTTCCCAATGTGTGAGTAATGTTTGTACTCTGAAAATCGCAAACACTTTGAAAGGTTTAAATTACAACTCATAAATATCTGTTCTCCAACTTTTAAATATAAAATGTCGAAGTTCAGACTTGTGTCTCTTCCTGAAATTTAAAATATTTAGTTTTCTGTTTCTCCTCAAATATTTTTCCCCATTCTGTGTAATAATTGTACCAATTTTGTATATATTTTTGGCTGTCTTGTTAGTGATGTCTACCCTTTTCTTTACCTTTCTGTATTCTAATTATAGACTATATTCTGCTACTTTACTTGGGATTTAAGCGATATGTAAATATACCAAAAAGGTCAAGCAAGCTTAAGTGTTATTTAAATCATCAACATGGTTTGACTTAGAGCCTTTCTATATTGCTTTGATTTTAATCATTTTCCAAATATGTTGTAATTAAGTTTTTTCCATACTTTTGTAAGAAAAATGAGAGTATCAAGTTATTGAGAAAATTGTAACAAATTTGGGATTCAAAACATTCGTTAGATGCATTTTACTTCAATTTGATAATCTTGATTTGTTTCTGTGGTAACTATAACAACAAAATCTTTTTATGTTGCTCTTTATCATTCAATAGGTTCCTCTTCAAGCAAATAGTTAATCTGTTGCCCGTTGTTATAAATTAATGAATCACAAAACTAACATGTCTTCCTATTTTCTTTCTTGATTTGCCTGATGATGCATGCTGCCCGATTCACATTTGGTGTGTTTACAGTTGATGCTCTTTAAACTGAGTGGGTGGGATAAAGTTAAAACAAAAAACACCAACAAGTTTGGAATGGTATTAAGATCAAACCATTGTTGCCCCACAGATCCGAAAGTTTCCAGTTGCATGAATTGATGTGACTCAAATGAATATTCATTATGTTTTATAAATGATCAGAATAAAATATAGACTGAAAATGAAGCCATTAAATTTGGGAAAATCTCTAACTTGGCTAAGCTGGCTTTCACTACCATCATTAAACACCTTTGCAGGTTGAATTTACTGTTAAATATTGTCTTTATATATGATAATGAACATATGGGGAAATGTGGGGTCCAAAGTTGGATCACTTGTATACAGATAAGACAAAGAATGTATGAATCATCAGCACATTTAGCTTAACCGTTGCAGATATGAAGCTATCTCAATGTTTACTTTATTTTTGCTGTGCCATTTTGATGTGCCAATTTTCAATTGATTTCATGCTTATTTGCTTCTTGTTCGTGCTGCAAGATCTATGTATACTTTGCTCTGGTTACCAGGGTAACATGGTTATTTGGAATACTAAAGCTGGGTGTGATAGTGTTTTTCTCATCTTTAATTGATAAGTAAAGTTGTCCTTTAAACCTTGTCATATAATGGAGGGCAAAAAATATTATAAAACAAGTAAAAAATATCTCATTTCATTTAGCCTCTAGTGGTCATAGCATCAGTTTGGCAAGCTAAAGGTCCCTGGTTCAATCTGCCGGTGGATCGTCATTCAACAGTGCTTCACAAGCGGTGTATCAAACGAATAGAGACATCTCTATATAACATAAGGTGTTGAGAAAGATGTCAAATACTGATTATCTACCTATCTCATCTCCTTCAGGACAAAACAGAATAATTAGATATATTTGTAAAGTGACATTTTACCATATTTAAACAATATGTTATAATTATATGGTTTTGTAATCAATTAATCTTGGAAATAGATTGTATGAGTACTACTTTTTGCAAATATTGATGGACGTGGATAACTATACTGAAGACATCTTAATACACTGTTATTGATTCATTCTCATTTCAAGCATTTTTTGTATCTTTTATTCAATCTTTTATTCTCAGCCATTTCATGCAATTTGTGTATTATACATAATATATTTTAAACAGTTCATGTGACTAAAATCTTTCATTCCAACTCAGTTTTTTTGTAATGTTTCACAATTTTATTGACGGATGTAAAATTGAAGCCAAAATAGGGATAACAAAAACAAGTAGGGGACTTGCTTAACAGGGGACAAGTAGGGAACTTTCTTAGAAGGGGACAGGTAGGAGAGTAATAAAACATTTGGGATTGGAATAGAATCAAATAATGAAGACCTTAAAAGAACTAGAATCTAGAAATAAAACCAAAACTTGTATTGACATACCGAATCCGACGTAATAAGCACCTAAGCGCTTTCAAAAATAAAATTTCAACACCTTTTAAGCCCAAAGTTTCTTCCTAATAAGAACCAGTACTCCAGTACTGCGTACAGTGTGCTAATTGAACAACATTGTGTTAATTGGTTCTATATGCAAGCCCCACAATAACCACCAGAAAAAATATTGTGAACATCATACGCAAAATAAGCAAATCATATAGCAAAACAAATTCTAAAGGAATATTCCCATGTTTTATCGTAAGCTTTCAGAAGAAAGAGAATATTTTTAGAAACAATTTAGTACAAAAATCATGTTGATATAATATTTTTACCAGGAGATATTCAAATTTTAAGGTTCACAAAAATGCCAATAAACGAATAGGAAAGGGCTCATTATGACATCACAGCAACATATTCTCCCATAAAAATTATTGTATTTGATTCAAATCTATCAATTATTTTTATGAGTAAAACCTGCTAACAAAATTAATTGGTATTTATATTCACTGCCAAATGTACTTTACTTTAATAACTTTTGGAAAATTGTTTCTGATCATACAGAAACAACCAAATAACGTTCAAAGAAATAGATAAACATTTACAATGGAATTGCCTCTATGACATCATCAAACACGAATTCACCGTACTGTACAAAAAAATTAAAATGCAATTAGGAAATCTTTAAAAATCCATATCTCCTGAACAAAATATGATATCAATCTGATTTGTGTACCAAATTGGCTCTAAAAGTATGTTCTTTCAAATAAAACTTTACAAGAAACCATGGGAATAATCCTTTTAAGTTTTCGAATTAATCAAATAAATTATGCTATCAGTCAAAAAATGTTGGGTGGGCACTTAGAGCAGAGGTGAATACTGTTCTTTGTACCCCCTCCCCCACCCCCCCCCCCCAAAGATTTCCTTCAAGTTTATTAATAAACTTTGAGGGTAAAATTTGCTTTGTGGTAGTATTTGTTCATAATAAGTTTAAACTAACTCATTATCATTATCATTACATCATTATTTAATATTGATCTGTTGTCTCCATGTAAGATCGCAATACAGCTTATATTGTGGGTATTCATTTGGTAAGTTTAAACTTTGGAAAGTTGTCAGCTATTAAAAGATTTGATATAAAATGATCTTCAAACTTGTTATTACATTTAGGTCGTATCTTTGTTTCATTTAGCTCCCACCAGAATCATATAAAGTGAAAGTATGGACCATGGAAAATGCTATAAACTAACCAAGCACTCTTTTGCATTTCATATGATCCTTTTTGATGCATATACCCAAAACATTTATTCTTTTTTACTTAATTGTTGTTTTGGGAACAGCTTGCGGAATTGCTTGCAATGCTTTATGATTTTATATATTACAAATGGTCTATTAACTGACAAAAATCAGTTTCAGAAATTTGAAATTTGAAACTCCACTGGTTGTTTCTGATTTATCTTAAGCATAATTTCTCCAAAAGTTTAGATCATCTGAATCAAATCAGTGAGATGTTTGTATTTCCTTCAAGAAATCTACTAAAGGAAACAGTTTGATCCTTCAGAGCAAACTTAATGAAGATATTGTAGACGTACTGTATAGTTTTGGTGGATGAGTACTCTTTCAGCAGCAGCTAGACATTTTGTGAGGACAATAAAATTTAAATTTGATCTTCAGTTTAGTCAATATTCAACAGGATTGACAAATTAAACAAATATGACTTTGTAGGTCTTTGCATTTGATGGGTTATTCGCGCCGATATAAAGAAAAATGCATCCTTTATTTGGTCAGTTCGGTCAAGTTATGTTTATTGTATGCATGAGGATTTATTAAACTTGATCGATTTGAAGTTTGGTTGGTCAATCACCGAAGAATGAAAATGAGGGTGAACATTTCAAAACGATGGTGAAGAGATTTTACGCGAAAACTTAAGTACTTTCAGTTAATATCTCAATTCTTGTATCTTTCTTTTTGTTTAATATTATAATCTTTGGTTGAAAGATGTGCCAATCGTCTTTGATAAATAACAACTATCTTTCAGAAGATATCTTCATATAGTTTCTTAATAACGCACAAACAAACAGACAGTCATACTTCCAACAATATCTGCACTGAAGATTTCAGCATTAGTCATTATTTAATATTGACAGTGTTCTATATTATAATTCTTGACAGATATAATGTGGATTTTATTATATAAAAGCATACATTAATATGCCTGCAATTTTCATAACCTCCATTTTATACATGGATATGCATAGTGCTTTTGTTAATATTTAAGATGTATTCTTTCTGTTTATTATTTATCATATTAGTATTAAGCATGATACACTGTCAGTAGAACATAAGTAGTGGTTAGTTTTTAGACCATGGAGGCATTATCACAGACCATGGTGCTATTGTCATGATTTGGGATCAGGACGAAAGGTGTTGTTATCCAAAGGCAGCAGTGTTTAGTCCTTGGATAAGACACTTTTTTCAAGTTTTGGACTAGGATATCAAAAGGATTTTTTGGGCATTAAATACTTCGGCGGAGCAAAATTAACAATGGTTTTGGTGGGCACATTCAGCTTTTTTTGACCGTCAAGAGATTCTAAAAACAATTTCTGAAAGCAAACAAATTAGGTGATGAAAAGGTTTGGAGAAGATAGTTTATAAATATTTAACCTTTGGAAGAAAAGGATTAAATTGATTTTCATATATTGACCAGGATTAATAATGTTTGTCTGAGTAAATACGATCATTGAAGATCATTTAATTTTGTAAACATAGACAAGATTTAGGAGAGCCCACTTTTTTTTTTTATTTATATCTTTATGTGTTGATTTTGGGTATCTTAGCTTAATTTTGCGACTTTTACCCCCTCTTCCCCACATGTTTGACACACAATCCTACCTATGCCTACAAACATATCACTTTCCATCTTATTTATCATTTTGCATTTCCCTGCTCAGCGTTGCATTTAATTTAGTTAAGTTTTTCAACTACATCATGCCATATCCTATTGATATTGATACATGAATAAATACCCCATTGAGATAAACAAACAAGTTTTGCAGTTTGTGATGAGATTTGAAGCATATGGTTTCTTTTCAAATTGGAAACGTTTTTCTAAATGGTTAGAACGTATCAGTTTTCCATTTATGTTTGCTTTGACTAATATTAAGGTACACAAAGAAACTAAACACATGTCATTTAGGTTATATAGGTGTGCTATAGTCATACATGCATTGTATAACAGACAGGACTTCTGTTATCTTAGACACGAATATTCATAAAAACATTTTTGTGTTTTTATCCATTCTTTCCGAATGATAACTTAAAGCAATGATTGACCAGGTTGATTGTTGAATTGGAACAAACAATTTAAGTTCATCGAGATTTTGCCTAGTCTAGTCTGGTTCAGTTTTGAGTCTTCGCTGGTTTACATACATCTGTAACACACACACACACACATGCAGTTATTTTACAGGAAGTTTCATACCAAGATGTACAGATATTACACAGGTAGTTTGGTTTTCTTTGACAATAGATTATCCATGGCACAACTTCGCTCTAGTTTTCTTCTTTATCAGGACAGGTACATGGTATTTACATGATTTGCAGGAACGTTGAATGTTTGTGATGTTGAGATTAGAGGATTAATACATATTATGAAAAACTTGAAC